>JAMKCH010035942.1:0-21178 GCA_023653785.1 Ophioderma brevispina
AATTCAAAAAGTAGAATATACTAGATAATATTATCATCACTAGAAGCTCTGGAATATTTCTTATATGCAAAAATCAGTTTTTGGGTAAAATTGGCAAAAATCACTAAAAATTAACATTTTCCCCCAAAATGACACCATT
This sequence comes from Ophioderma brevispina, assembly GCA_023653785.1. Classification (NCBI taxonomy): domain Eukaryota; kingdom Metazoa; phylum Echinodermata; class Ophiuroidea; order Amphilepidida; family Ophiodermatidae; genus Ophioderma; species Ophioderma brevispina. The sequence continues at coordinate 140 of JAMKCH010035942.1, forward strand.
ATACCTCATTACAATTTTTTTACTCACAAATATCAAATCTATATGTAATAAGTATTCTTCACAGCAAATATGAAGGCTGTACTATATTTACTTTTCAAGTTATAGCTCTTTTAATATTTGACATTTTTAATAAAAAAATTAAAAATCATGAAAAATGCATGTTTCAACCCAAAATAACTCCGGCCACGTCACTTTTCAGAAATGCCAGCCAGGTAAAATTTAAAAAGTAGAATATATTGAATAAAATTAACATTATTAGAAGCTCTGGATTTTTGGGTTGAACGGGCACCCCAATATCCAGAAGTGGCCTCTCTACTATGACGTGTGATTTGTTTACGCGCAAGCTGCTCTACACCTTCAGCATTGTTTCGAGCCCAGTCATGGACAAATGGAAGAATTTTAGTTTTGAGCTGCGAAGGTATCATGCGCAGATACCGCGAATAACTGTGCGCTTATTTGCGTTTACTAAAATCGCGCATCTCTACGCCTGCGTTCCGAATGCATGCCGAATGTGGCGAGGATTTTTCTTGCCGCCCAACAAGACGCCCAATTTGAAAAAAGTGTCCAATTTCAGTGGTTTTCGGCATGTAATGGAAAAAGTAAGTCGGTGACCCTCATTTTTTATTTCAAAATTTTGAAGAACGACATAGGGACCTCAACATATTTAGAAATGACAAAACTTTATCGAGAGGTTTTTATTTTGTAGGCGATCTAAACGTCAAATTTTGACTTTTCCCATAGACTTGCGTGGTTTAAAAAGTGACAACATACCATTTTTATTTTGACTATAGCTCAAAAACAAAGTCGGTGACCCCCATTTTTTATTTCAGATTCTTAATCAGCACCGTTGTAAATACCATATATGTGAATTCAGGAAAATTTTATCGAGTAGATCACTAACACGTCAAACCCCTTAACTCAAACCTGTTAGAAAAGAAGTTATGATCAAAACGAAAAATGGCGTCGTTCGGGATTACCCGACACCTCACGGCTAATGCCGAACGTGTTTTTACAATGGCAGCCACTTTGGGGACAAAAATATAATTTTTTGTTTCTTGTAACATAAAGTTATGATAATAATGTATATTGAAAAGCTCGATGAGAGTTTCAAATTATGTAGATGAGATGGACACACCTATATGGGTTGCCATGGAAACGGGTCGTTCAGGATTACCCATTGAGCTAGAATATAAACCAAGAGGGGAAACGCTCGTGTTATTGAATAGGCCAGCAACGTAACCGATTTTTTGAAGATGTTCCCGTTTTGGCTGCCATATTGATTGACGTCATGTTACAATTTTAAAAGTATCAGAAATACATTTAATTGTGTCTAGCAACATAACCTAAGTACTTCTCGTCTATTTTTATCGCAGGTATTTGCTGTTATATGGCATATTTTAAAATTATTGCATCTGGCTTCCATTTTGAATTTGAAGTATGACTTAATGTTACAAGTGCCTTACACTTGTTCATTGGATCCTAAAGTATATCTAGTAACTCCCATATTTGATAATATAGGGTCGAATAGAACATTATCATTTATGGCGACCGCCATCTTGGATTCTACAAAATGCTCAAGGATGCACGGTGGCACCGGCAGATACTTATTCTACACACTAATCTATCATTTTCAGCAAAAAAAATTGTGTCCATACTCACTTTTACGGGCACATGAAGTGCTACCTGACTAATATAACACAAAATTTTGTGATGTTGTGGCATATTGCCGCTTTTGTGTTAAATAAGCCTTCTTCAGGGCCGTTCGCTTGCCTATATAGTCCGCTGGGGGATATAGTCCGGTTCAACATACACATAGCTCTAAAAAACATGAGCAGTATTGTAAAGGGCTTTGACCATTCCATAGGCGGGCCCAGGAAATTATGAGGGGGGCTGTTGGACTAAAGATGTGCGAACCATGAGAGCGGGGGGGGGGAAGCGATGGGGAGCGACTAACGGATGGGGTCAGGGGGCAGAGCCCCCGGAAGCTCCTGAGGTTTTAGGGTTTCAAGACCTGCAACACGCACTTTCCTTGGTACTTCTTCCGGACTCTTTGATCCTCATTTGCATGAAAAAAATCAAATAATGTACCATAAAATAATCCCATGTTCACTGGCCAAGCCGTATGTATTTGAATGAGTGGGTCTCTTTTCTTTTCTCCTTCTCTTTCCTCTTCTTTTTCTTATTCTTTTCTCCTTCTCTTTTCTCTTTTTTCTTTCACCCTTCCCCTTCTTCCTTCATCTTTTTTCTTGAGAACTTGAGGGGGGTTAGCCCCCAAGGCCCACCCCGGGGACGCCAGTGCATTCCTAGGTGCAGTTGTCCAGAGGACCTCTGTACCTAGGAGATCTACTCATTAGTCCGGTTAGGGCTATGTTCCGAACAATAGCCGGAAACATAGCCCGCGGAACTATAATCATCTGCCCGGACTATATCGCGCTTCAACACCGCGGCTTCATTGTAACTATACTATAGATGAAACCCTTTCACTTTTCTGTTCATAGTTCACCCACGTATCCATAAGCAACGTTATATTGGGTTTCCGGAACAATGTCACATTGAAGGCCTATCTCGATTTTAATCAGGGACTTCAGGTAAATTAACAAGTCTTGCCGTCTGTTTTTCAACATGCCGAAGTATTACGCTTCTTTCTTGAAGTCAAGCTGGTCTGACGTTCCCATATTTTTTCATTACCACCTCGATAAAGGGAATCTCCGATTTCTCTGCATTTACTAGGATATGAAATAAATTACGGACATGGACTAAAATATAAGACAAAATAAGTCAAGGAATGTTTAATGAAAATATCTCCGACAAGATCAGTGGTTTGGGCCACGCGTCCACGCCATCTGTTTGTATTTGTGTTTGTAGATATGCCGAACTTCCCACTGTGAGTATTTATGAATCGATCTATTTGCAACCTACGGTTCAAAATCGACTGAAGTGATGATGATTGTATTTATTTTGGCATGTATTATTGTCATCATGTCAAAATCACAATTCCTCTTCATCGTCCTCAATATTATAACAGGCGGTGGCGACCAAGAAATCCAAATTCAGACGTCGCCATTAGTTCAACATGTAAAAACGAAATCATGACGAACAAAAATTCGAATTTATTTTTTATTTGTTATCAAGGTTATTTTATTATTCCAAACCCTCGGAGTTTGGCGTCGACCCCACATTACAACGGGTAAGTTTTGATTTTTTTATGAATAAACGGAGGAGGACGATGATGATGAGGTCGTATTTGGTCAACGAGAACCCCACGAACGGCCCACATCAAATGGCCCAAAATCGGTTTATGGTTTGTAATCTGTATTGCTGTAAATTAATTGGGATTATTTGGGTGAGTTGCTATAGTAGTCCAACTCAATCTATGAAAAATTAGAGAATGGTACACCTAGAAAAAATTTCTACAGAAGGTTTTCTTGATGTCTGTAAACTAGCAGTAGTAAACAGATATCCCAAGCACATATCAAAAAGGTTAGAAAAGGGAAGTATGGCAGACATTTTGTATTTCATTTATTCTTACGTGAACGTATAGGCTCATATTTCGACAAAGGTGTATAGCTCATAAAGGACTACTTAGGAGATGTTCCATGTTTCTGTTAGTATTTTGAACATGTTTGCAGGGTATGCGGCAAGGTGTGTCTAGCACTTGCCAATTGATATTTAAAAGTGGAAAGTGTGGTCATTATTCAGATGGCCGCAATTTTCCGCCAAAATTAATTTTGCATTCTAGAGATTTGTCAGAGGCAATCGGGTGGGGAGATCTTTATTGCAAAGTATATGTACAGAGTATGTATTCACTGGGCAACTTGTGCGGGGGGCCTCCCTATGCACAAGTGATGGGTAATGTGCCTCGGCCAGGTTAAAATAGGGTCCTTTTCCGGGCCCTTTCAGATAAAATGTACCCAAAAATACGTGGTGGTCATATGGTACACAAGCTGAATAAATGGAGGGAACTACCTTCAAGAGTGTTTAACACTTCAAAACAATTATTTTAAAAAATAAAGTTAATTATATAATTATATATAGGAAGTGCCTCGTTTCCAGAGTTCAAATTGCCATGAAATCATAAAAATTGCTAGCATGAAATTAAAAAATGTTAAAAATGTGCACGTTGGCTTCGAAAAATTTTGAATTTGGGTGTTCAAATTCTTTTTAAAAAAGTGGGATAATTTTATGCAAACTTGTGATAAAAGTGGAGTCGCAGAAGGAAGAAGAAAAAAATGAGGGTCAGTGAGTATTTGTGACCATTTTTTAAAAGGGGTTCAGTTGGTAATAGCCTGGGTAATAGGTAGGACAACAGCATAAAAAGGCCAAGTCAAGCATTTTGACCCGTCACCCAAAGTCAGCATCTCACAAGATGGACTTACGGAGACTCTAACAGGGGGATTGTGGATATGGTGTGCACAAGATCTACTAACAACATCACTTGAGAATGCTGCGATAAAGTCAAGCCTACCTCTCAAAATGCCAAAGAAGACGGGAATGGAATACATGACAGTCAATGAGGAAGAGCTCGTCAATCTATCTGCACTACACACGTACCCAACTCAAAAGAAGATTAGACCTCAAGTATCTCGGGTCCTATGTTGGGAGGACAGCAAGAAAGACTTCAAGAGTATAAAGGGCCTTGGCCTGATCGCTAAATAGTATCGTCCCCATACATACCAAGATTTTTACCGGAAGTGGTCAAATATTTTGGTATTTGAACGAAAGCTCTATTTTTACCTTACCCTGAGAACTATTAGGGGAAAAGGATATTTGGTTTGGATATTATGAGCGAAAAGTGACCCATTTTGGTTTTCGACCGATATTAAATTTTCACATATATAGTGCTAAAATCATGTTTGTAGCTCTCACATGAAAACGGGTTTGAAATAATCAGCGCAAAACTCTAAGATGGGGTTTGGGGTTGAGACCATTCTATCAAGATGCAAAACTTTTATGTACTTAAATCGGGGGTCCGTCCCCTTTAATATATTGTATAATAACCAAAAATAGGGCCAAAATGGCAAATACGTTTTTTATGCATTAGCATGTCTTGCCATGCTTCCTTTTTTCTACATTTTGATAATAGATGTATTATTAGGGCACATGAGTGACAGTATTTTTGTAGGCTGCGAAATTGGGTGCTGACAACAAATTTGGAGGATAGGTCAATTCTTTCGCAACATGGTGCTACAGAATCATGCGAACGTCAGCGCATGCATACGTTGCGGTGTCCCAAATGCCAAACTCTATGCTGCTACGGAGCCTCTGATAACCGAGTAAGACTGATACAGCTTACTTTTCTTGGACATATCTAAGGGTGCCAGAGGGAGAGCTTAGTTGGTTCTATGCTTTCTACACACTGCCGCATGGCAAGAGGAAGCCGGCCGGACAGAGAACATCATATCTCTCCTTACAATCCAAAAGCTCGGGGATCACAACAAACATGTTGCAACCAAGGATACTCCAATGGCCAAAACAGAAGTGAATAGAGAAACTTGCAATCGCCTTCTGCGCAGTCGACTGATGATGATGATAATAATAATTAATTTGCATTTATTATGGCCCTTCTACAAAGAAAACCAGCGCTACAGAAGAAGACTTAATACTAAGCATAAAAGGTACAACAATAAACTAAAATGAAATAGGGAGTTTTAAGCATTACGTTTGAAAACAGGCACAGAAATGGCTTCTCTCACATTGATTTCAGGTAGGACCGCCAACGACGCATATAGCACCTTAAAAGGTCAATTTAAGGGTTCGAACTTTAATGAGCGGATGAGCACTCGTGGGTACGAGGAACGGATATTTTTTCGGGCGGTTTTCATTAGCAATTTTACATTGAAATTAATATTTACACAGGAGAGAACCAATTATTCCACAGACTTGCAGAATAAGTCTTAAGATGTATATTTTGTTTATTAAATTACAACTTTTCATCGGCTTTATACAGAGTCGATATAAGGCAAATAGTCATGATCATGCGTCGAATTCCAGCAGAATTTTCCAATTTTACATTGTTCAACTACCTGCGAATGTGCATTTATCAAAATGATGACTAATTTTGCATGATGGATACACTTATAGTATATTCATCTTCTGATAGGGTTTATCGATGGCAATGTAACCAGCACTTGTTTAAAAATTCAGTTTGAAAACACGTTATCAAAAGGATAGTTGACAGATAGAATCAACTAATAGAATCAACTCTATACCTATAAAGTTGATCATCGCTTCTATTACATACCACCTTGTTAGCTCATTTAGCAAGCGCGCTATTCAATTAATACGAATTTACGGTTTTCGATTCCGGATAGGGGCATACTTTTTTCAACACCGTCTGTGCACAGGCCAGCTCCGGGAAAAGAGTTAAACTATTCACGTTATACTCTTTATTACTATCAATTTATTATTTTTCCTGATCTCATTTGGGTGGGGCTTTGAGTGAGTATACGGATTTTGTGTGGGGGGCTTTTCTCTTTCCTCAAATCGGTTTCTCCACTGTAGACTGAGGCCCAGGTTATTCCTTCATGTAACATCTGTACGAAATAAACAATATGCACATGAATAGACTGAATGGTGTAGAGGTTTAATTGATTTCTGTCATCAAGTCTTCACAAAGGTTCATACCAATTTACCACTCACTGCCGTAACCTCATTCAGACCAGCATTACTTTTTTTTCTTATCTTTTAGAGTGCAATTTTCCTTTCTGTAAAACATGCATTTTCCCATAAAATTATATAACACTTAACATCTATTTTTGTTCCTTCTGAAAGTTTCCAAGAGCCACAAATAAAAACTCGATTTTCTTCTAGCGTCAACAAAATTTCTGCAAGAGGTCGTATCTACTGGCGTCATGCTTGCGTGTCATTGTCCCGCATGCAAACACCTTTCAGAACGAAAAAACAACATGCGACTGGCCGTCTTAACAGCCTAATTCACGGATTTTTTCAGACAAACAATGTAGCAGCAAGATCTAACTCTGTTAGCATTTTTCGTTGATGGCGAATTTTCATGGGCCTAATATGTTCCTTTTTGTCGTTCGTGACTCTGACTTTCGCACATTTTGGTACGTATATTCGGCGTGTTTAGCTTAATTTCTCGCACGAAACAAGCACATATTTTCTACCACTTCTACTGGAAATCAAAGTTTAGTATCTTCTATACGTTGTAAGTTACATAAATTGAACCGAAAATTTAAATATCATTTCGATATAAATTTTTTCTAGAGCCTGAGTACTCGCACTCGCAAAATCTGAGCGCTTGATTTAAAATTTGGTGACGTCTATGGGGGTCACGTCCTGTAAAAAATACCGGAAGTAATGCCACTGGCGTTCCTAATGTTGGGAGCCGATTCAATAAGCGTGGAGCAGCCACCGAAACGAAGCATCCTCCAGCCTTCTTATGGGAACGGGGCACGATAAGCATTGTGGAAGCTGAGGAGGAGGATCGCATAGTCTGTGTATGTATTCTGACGTAGTGCTATCCCTCTGAGCATGCACAAGATTGATTAAATATGAGGGAGCAAGAGCGTGAAAACATTTGAAAACAAATAACATCATTTTGAAATAAATTCGGTCCCTTAACAGGAATGCCAATGAAGGGAGCGCAAAAGGTCGGCAGAGCATGTGTCCCGACCACACGCAAAGACAAGACGCGCTGCTTATCTGCATACGCTGCAGGCGTTTAAGGTCACATCGCGAGCCACCAACATAAGGAGTTGGCAGTCCATTGCGAGACAGGGACAAGTTGATCTGACGGCCGTGATGGCAAGCATTTATTGGTCAAAAAAAAAAAACGACGATGTACCATAAATTGCGAATGTGGAAATTAATAGTTTTTAAACAAGCATAATATGGATGGACATATTCAAACTAGGGTCAAGAGTAACACAAGATTTTTAACAGACGACGAGGGTCTGATGATAGCGTCATCAAGAATAAGCTGGATGTCAGGTAATCTGCTAAGGACCATTGGGCCTGGCAATGACCAAAGAGTTCACTCTTATAATGATTGAGCTGCAATTGTTTTGCATAAGCAATGGGTGATCTTAGTAATGCAAGCGGTAAGGTTAGCAAGAACCCGCTCGCAGTCACAGCGAGGTTAGGGTTGAATTCAGGAAAAAAGATGCGTATCTCAGCATAAAAGTGAATCCTATTGTGTGTTCACGAATGATGGTGCCAAGAGGTGTGAGTGTGTACATATGAGCCATGCGGACAACTTCGACACCTGAGGGAAGAATAATCAAGAACATGTTCATTCGAAAGAACATTTTAATGGAAACTCTCAGTGGTACGTTTTTTAAGATATGTTTAAAACCATGACAAAACAGTACCCATTTAACCAAAACATTTGTCTAAGTTCTATTCAAAAGGATGGAGTGATCGACAGTGTCGGATGCGGCCCCGGACATATCAAGAAGAACAGGAGAAACGGCTTCTGTTGGGTCTAAGTACTGAAGCATCTCGTTCTTAACCTTCAAAAGGGCAGTCTCGGTACTGTGAAACTTCGTGTATGAAGATTGGGAATTTCACCAAGACCGAAGCGGTTCACGTGGTTAACAACTTGAAAGGTGGCAGCCTTCGCAATAACTTCGATAGGAAATTATGTTGGCCACAGGCCCTGTAATTTTTCAATATATTGGATCCAGAGAAGCTTTTTAAGAATAGGTGTGATTATAGATTGTTTGAGTCGTGGGGGAATATACACATAGACAATGAACAATTACCAATTTATTGGGGGTGATCATTGGTAGTAATAATAACATGTAGGTTGTCTTTTATCAACCAGCAAGGTAATGTGTCAAGTATACATGTTTGTTGGAAAACGCTTGATAATCTGTTCAACTCAGCCTGTAAGCCAAGCTAAAATTCTAAAAGAATGTGAGCTAGGGACAGACACAAGATCAACGATTTGATATCTGAGGTGGAAGTTAGATCAAACATTAGCTCTCTAATCTTCTCGTCAACTTTTTTGACAAAAAATGCGAGAAATTCATTGGCCAAATCTTGTCAGTACGTGCGTCGCTAACAGGAAGTGCTTTGGTTGTTTGATTCAGAAGTCCATTAATGGTGCATATATGTCTTTTTGAACGGCATTAGTTAAGTTGGTGGAAAAATAGTCAACTAGCAGCTGTGATAAGTCAGCAACATGATATTTTTGGGCCTTAAACGCCGGCAAGGTCTTCTCAGAAAGCGATTTCCGCCATTTTTACGTTCCAGTCTACGGCGGACGAATCCGTCTCTCAAGTGGTGAGTCTTAAGATACCATGGGAGACGAGGCTTGACAAGACCGTTCCTTAGTAACAATGTTTGTTTTTTTTTTTTTTTTTTTTTGGGCGACTGTCAAGCACAGAGGATTGTTAGTATTCAAGGAACAAATAGAACTATGGGGGTCGGGTCAAATCACATTCCATGGGAAAAGTCTCTGGAGCAGTCAGAAAGTAGCTTGAGAAGGCTTCAGAATCCTCTGCCATATTGACGGGAAGAGCTAGGATAGTAAGCTAACGGGGGATGGTTGTCACATTTAAGAGTGCATGTGATTATGTGATGATAGTGGACCGTATCGTCTAATAGTGGGGGTTGTGAAGCACATTCTGTGAACCAGTGATCACACTGCGTTGTTATTAGGAGATCTAATGTATGCCCATAGTGTGTGTTGCGTTCTGTGATATGAATGTTGGAAGCACCATTGTCAACGAGATCGTAAAACCGCTTCGATCCCACTTGTAAGGAGTGTCAACATGTACGTTGAAGTCCCCTAACATGACCAGCTTATGTGGGTTGACAGACAATTCATCCAAGTAACTTTCAAATTCTTCAAGAAATGCGAGTGTTGTGAGACAATAACACGAGAGAGGGGGGTGGACGATATATTAGAATGAAATCGATTGCAGTTTTTAAATGTTGTCACACAAGTTCTCAGAAAGTTATAAATTTGGAAGATGATGAGAGAGTGAGGTGAAGAAAGCTCTTGAACAAAACCACCAATACCTCCTCCAGTTTGGATGGTGCGAGGGACGTTCAGGAATCATAAGTAGGAGGGGTAACCTGTCCAATAACAAAACCATGTCTCGGTAGCCAATCTTTGTCTCAGTTATGAACATAATATCAAAAATCTGTTAAGTATGTGATCAAAGGATAGTTGCAGTTTATGCGTATGGAATAGCATTTCCAGCAATGATATGGTCAAGTGAGTGACGTTTAGTACGAGGTTTATTAGGACGCCAGATTAGAAGGTGTCGGGACCTATTCACATTGGACGAATAAACCTTGTGGGATGAAATAATAACAGGAATAGGTTGTACTTTAGATAGAGTTACCACCTCTGCTGCCAGAGCCGCCATCGCCGCCTCCTCTTTCCACCTTGAGATGATGATTTAGACTCTGTTGATGATGAATAAAAGAGGGTTGCCCGCGTAGTAGGTTTAAAGTATCCAGGGGTTTGACAAGTCCAAGCTGACAGTGGACATTCGTGTAGCTAACACATGATAGACCATACAAGAAATTGGTTGTTGTATTGAAAAGCAAACGTCACAGATGACTGAGATGCGTGAAAGAAAGCTTGTCACACTCCATCTTAGTGATGTATTGATGAGTCTCAAGGCACCAAAATAGGGATGATCACTTGTAATCAATATGATGGGAGGCTGATCAGGTTTGAGAATGCTGGTGACTCAACAGAGTAATCTGATACTGGCATACTGCTGGTGTAAATGTAGTAGCTTGGTTAGGTGATGAAAACCAAAAAAAAAACAAGCTAAAATGCAGAAAGAAAAAATGAGCCATGAACTTCTTCAATAAACCAGATGCGACCCGCTCTATGGTTTACGGCTTCCATCAGTATAAAATGCAGACACATGCATGCTAGAGATCTGCACTTTGATGGGAGACCCAGGTGCCTGTGACAGCTGCCACCAGGCGCTGCAACTGGCAACAAGTTCGAACAATGTGATGATTAGTTTGAATATCGGATGTTAATTTTAGGTGTATTGCGGTTTATTTTTAAATATCATGGAGGTTGGGTCTTAGACAAGTTTATTTATTTAAACCTTGGAAATTTTGTTAAGTTTATCATTAATTATTGATTCTACAGTTAGATGGGAAAAATAGAATATTAGGTCATCGGGGCAACAATAAGATAAAGTTTGGACTTTTAGAGCAGAGTGGACGATAGTTAATGTATAATAAAGAGTAATGGTCCTAGTATCGAGCCCCGAGGAACTCCACACGAATGGGAACTGAACTGGACAGGGTTTGTTGAACGAGGAATACGTGAGTCTACCAGAGGATTAGCTTTGATCCCATTAGTTGTTAAGTTTATGCAAAAGGAATGTAATGATTTATGTATCAAGAGCCTACTTAAATCACGCAAATACCAACCGTGTGTTGGTTTTGGAGACACGGAAATCTCCTCGCACAGGGACCATCCAAATACCCCTGAATTATTTTGAAATCCAATTGTCTTCACTTTCAGTAATGTGTGATCTGTGAGGTTTCAGATCAATACGAGTCATATACCAGTAAAAAAGCTCTCAGTTCGTTCCTCTAGTGACCAGTTTACCAATCAGGATTTGCCGCCTCTTCAAACCATCATAAGAACGCACTGTGTGTGTGACATTATCGAATCCCATAGTTAAACTAGGAAACTTTATCAGGGCCTCATGTTTTGTCTTACAAGCGTCACCCTAACCTTAAGGACATTTTGGTGCGCGTGCGGAGGTCAATATGTCCAGAGTAGACCAGAATCAAACAGCTAGGGATGAATGGGGCTGTAAACCTTGTAATAATGTCTAATATCAATCTACTGACACCTTTGCCAGTCACATCACGAGAAGGAATTATTCCATCCGTTCAAGCACTTCATGGACTTTTACCAATGTCATTTCTCTAATGAATGTTCGTAGTTGCGGTATCCAATAGTCGGCGAGACTTTCAACGATTTGTCAGAGAGAGAGAATGCGAAATCATCGTAGCACTATCAAAAACTTCCGCAGTCATTCGGACAAACCAGTTTTTCTTGCTCAACACTCGGTTCTAGATCTCAAACTAGTGTCATTGAATCATGTTTGGGAAGCCAATCAAAGCAAGTAACTCAAAAAAGTGTACTTCTGTGAATACGCCCGAAACGGAGATGTTTTTGTGACTTTCTGGGACTTGGAAATTTTTTCAGGTATTATAGTTTTATCAGAGATAAACTTCAAACACAATTAGTCAAATCCAAAAGCCTTAGAATTATGGGTCTGCAAAGTCTCTGAAATATACGTCCGCGACTACGGAATTGTCCAATAGGCATATATAACCCTTAAAATTACAAAACGATCCCAGTAACTTCCTACAACTATCCCAAAAGTAGAGCTTACAAACATTTAGTGACGCGCTAGGGGTTTCCACTCCCGTCAGTACACAAGGGGCCGATTTTAATTATTTTTGTATGAAAGAGCGCATTTAAAGTTTAAACCATTAAAAATCATGATGACCTCACAGGCGACCATGCAGTGATGTTTTGTACATAACAGTGTATAGACGTATATGGTCTTTCAGATAATTTTCCTTTTAATAGTCAATGAACTTTCCGCGTTATTCCCACATCCAAAAGAAAAATGAATAGAACAGTGATGGGCTTAAGAAGTTTGCTGCTAACATTTTGTCAAAATACAATTTATTGGTTCATATCCCGCACACGTTACTCTTTATGATGGATACACTTCTGTTTTTGCTAACTGATACCTAAAAGTGTTTTTTTTCTAATTATTCTTTACAACTCAATTAAAAAAGAAAACCTCATTCTTTTACAAAGTCAGATATTTGATATGTGCACGTTACCAAATTTACCAAATGTTCCAACACAAGTCACAATACACTAAAATAATTTTGATATAGCGCCTTATCAAAATAACGTAGCCGAACGCCAACGACGCATATAGGCCTTTAAAGTTCAATTTCGGATTTCGTCGAAACTTTGGTGAACTGCTGAGCCCTCCGCGTGGGTACGAGGAACGATATCTTTTCACGCGGTTTCCATTAGCAATTTCAATTGATTGATTATTATACACAGGAGGGACCAATTATTCCCACAGCCTGCAAGAATAAGTCTTAAGTAATTATGTATATTGTTTATAAAAATCTACAATTTTTTCAATCGGCTTTCTCCATAGTCGATATGAGGCAAATTTATTTTAGTATCCTACGTCAAATGCCAGCAGAATTTTGCAATGTTTACATTTTTCAAGTACCTGCGAATGTTCATCTTATCAAACTAAAGGGCTCATATTTAGCATGATGAAATAAATTATTGGTATATTTCATCTTCTGATGAAAGATGAAACAACGTTGTCAAAAATGATATTTGACAGATAGATAAACTCTATACATATAGACAGGGCCGTACGGGGTGCGGTACTTCACACACCATTTAAAACAAACCAACACTGCATAGCATCTTTACTGGTCTGGGACACAGCGCCGCCGATTTCGTATCCGCATCGCTAATTGCCGGCTATTGTATAGACCTCGTTGCGTCATGGACTCCCTAGCAGCCCGACGCTGTGTTAAAGGCTCCGATTACTAACAAGGAATGAAAAAACGGTTCGCGGTACCTTGGATACCGCGGTAACCATTGGATAAACTGTCATCTAACTAGCAAATTTATTTAGGAATATTTTGGTGCGTAAATTGTTACAGTCGATATAGGCCGAGTATTTTGCGCATCTCCAGTGTACCGCAATGTACAAAAAATACGAATCAACGCTATCTGACACTGTGTGTAGTGGAGTTTTCCACATCGTCTCAGCCTACTAGTCCGCAGAACCGCTGACTGAACCTAAAAATTTTGTATATAGTTTTTTTTATGATTGATTTGTATAGCTGGAGGGGTCTCTTTTCAGAATACTGCCGGGCTGGAACTTTGTCGCACCCATTGAGGATTTTGAGAAATTCAAGATGGCGTCCAAGATGGCCGCCATTACATATTTTCAGCTATAACTCCCTTCATTTCAACCTATAATAATAATTTTGGTGTCTAGTCATATGTTTTGGGGTCAAGTAATCATTTAAGACTAGTTTCAAGACCAATGAGGGTTCACATCATGATCATCCAAATGCCGCCAATATGGCCGCCAATTACATATTTTCAGCTATAACGAACCCCTTTATATTCACCTACAATAATATCTGTATTTAAAAAACTTAACAGCTCGTTTTGCGAACAGCGTTTATTATACACCTATTGAAAATTACGTGTAAATTAAACATAAGACAGTATGTGAAAATCGCGATATGCAGTTTTGAGCTTATTGATCAAAATTCTTATTAATATCTCACGAATTATGTCACTTTCAAGATGGTAACTTTGTGCATGTATAGACCAAACATTATATTTACACTGCAAATATCTTCAAAAAAGTCAAAAATTTCAGATAAGACAGTATGTGAATTGGCGAACTAATGTTTGTTTGGTCAAGGAGATGCAAATGACGCTTTTTCAAGATCGATGAAGCATGCTTGTGGTGAAATTTATATTGCTATAATTTTTGCTTTGAGCTAAAACCTACTCTAGTTTGCTCTGGTTATGTGCGTCTTATTACAGGGTAAATCCACCACCTACGACTGTCCCAAAAAAACTAATATCATAAAGATTAATATTTTTGGCCAAAAATTCTTTCATCTCGACTTGATTATTACTGATCTTTGGAGCGTGTCCTCAGCTTTATGAGATTTTTAGTTGGTGTATTTTGGGGGCTGGTTCAGGAGTTTTGGCTTATTATCGAGACAGTTTGCAAAACCTGTTGGGTGGCCAGTATCGGCTATTCTGATATCACCAAAGTTGCCATTGAAAATCACCTTCACGAACCTTTTTTTTTGAAAATTAAATAAAAAGTAAGGTATAAAGTGCTGATGTTCTTGTGATATAACATATTTATAACTTTATAATGTCGCCATTGCTAATAAATTCAGTAACATTGCAAATTCAATTCAAACAGTCTTGTTGTCTCGCTTTACTACTCCAGGTTTCAGCAGAAGTAGAACCATAAAAACACCCTTGTTGAAAGTAAACTGAGACCTTTGAACACAACCATCCTTTCCTTTATTGTTCTTTGTTTGAACACTGCTTTCTTCAATCATATCCTCCCTGGCATCTTGGAGGCAGGGGGAAAAAAAATAGGGGAAGGTAAATTGTCCCTCCCATGAGCGTGTTGTACACATTTGTCCCGTCAACAGACTTGTACCTGTCAATTCCCCAATTTCCATGAATTTCATGATTATTGTCCCCTGAGATTGAGTCCCTCATTTCACCCACGACATACATATTTCATGGTGCTTTCAACTGAAATAATATATTGTTAGTTCAATGCATGAATCTACATTCACCTGAATCTGTAATAATTCTTTTGTTTGAAAACGGTTTAAACCCACATGAGAGCTACAAACCTTATACCTTTAGTTTCTTGAACTGGCCCAGGTGGTATTTTATCCTTTGTGTTCAACTGACATTATCTCCGCTTAGGTTCCATCAAAGTGGAGGAATAAAAGCGAGTATTTGGCTTAGGATCCTGTCTAACAAATCAAGTCAAATACTGGCAAAAAAATCGAGTTTATATTTTATAATTTATTAATTTTGATTGGTATAGTTTTTTATGGGACAGTCTGTATTTTCCCGACACAAAAGGTTAGTCCAGGGATCACATTACAATATATACAACAGGTGAGTAAAAAAAAAACTTGACCCTGATTGTTCCGCCATTTAATTTTAAGTAACAATACCACATGTGGTATCATCTGAAAGCCACTTCATTATCTTTTAATTTGATGGTAGCTGGTATACTTAATCTAATGCGACAGCTGGCAGAAAAACCCTCTGTCGTGGGTCATCTCTCCCTCATCCTTGAGTGGATTGGAGCCGATCAGAGGGACCCTGCCGCCGAAACGCAACTGATCTCGCCGGCTGAAAAGAGCCGCCTACCTCGAACCGGGGTAAACTCTGGACCAGCTCCCACTCGGGCGGACTCCGACTCTCGAGCCCAGCCCCGGCGCGCTCACGGTCGGGGAGGGCCAGGTCGTGGTCGAGACCCTGAAGCTGGCTCCCGACCTCATTTGGGTGGACGCATCACGCAACTTGAGGGGTGAGCCCCCTTCAGGAAATTAACCCCCTCCGTGACGCTGACGACGAGATGCATCAAAGTCGGGGTGGGTGGGGCCCATTAGGGTCCCACGAAGTGTCGGGCCGTTTGTCGCCCATAGCAAGCCTCGCCATCCTAATCAATGTGCTCGAGCTTGTGGGCAATCTTCCTGGCACTGAAGTACTGGTCGCGCCGGACCAGGGGAAAGGTGATCCAGGTCCGATGCGACAACATGACCGTAGTGACCTACCGCGCAACAAGGAGTGGGGACAGGAGCCCCAGTCTCTGCAAGGAGTATCCAGGAGGCTCCTAAGTGGTGCATGCAATGGGCATTGCCCTGATAGCATCACAGGTACCAGGGGTGGAGACTGTCTTAGCGTACCGCCCTCTCCCGGAAGGGCAGCAAAGCCAGGCGCCATCGAAGAGAGGGCGTCATTGGAATGGCGCCTCCTTCCAGCAGTCGTCTGCCGTGTCCATTTTTCAGAGGCTACAGCGTCCCCACGTGGACCTATTCGCCTCCGCCGTGACTCACCAGCTTCCGACGTATTACTCTTGATTCCCAAGATCCAGAGCCGTGGTCAGGATACACTAGTGGCGGATTGGTCGGTGATCATTGCCTACTCAGTTCCGTCCCCCCTTTAGATGAAACCGAGAGTCCCGAGAAGGTATCTCCGTTGTCCGACAATTGCCTGGTTCTGTTGTTGGCCCCATGTGGCCGGCTTCCACGGCTTCGGGAGCTGCAAGTGGGGGACCCCGTCTTGCTCCTCAGCGCGGGGATCTATCAGCGGGTCCTCCACGCGACACTTTCCCGTCCAGGAGCGTACCTCCGCGCTTGCTCAACCTGCTGGTCTGCGCTTCCGCCAACTACACTCAGAGCGGAAGTCTGAACAGGCTGCGAAGTCCCCTAGAGAATCTTACGATTCTCGACTCCCCGGTTTCTATAGATGTGTGGCAATCGAGAGATCGATCCGCTGTCTGCGTCTACGTCTGTAGGGCAGATCGGGATTTCCTAACGGAAAATTTTTTTCCACGAGGGTTTGGGCGTCCAAACAGTCAGGGGCTACCGCGCGATTGGGGCGCTCCATCGGGGCTTCAGAGACGCAAAGTCGTCTCGAATAGCCCGATCCTCACGAAATCTGCTGAAGGGCATGTTTTCGGTTCGTCCCCCCCGTTTCGTTCAACTCGGCCTGGAGTGGGATTGCCGCTATTTCTCCAGTTCTTAGCGTCCGAGGGATTCGAGCCACTGGAGAGGGCCAGCTCCTGGATTTATCTAGGAAGACGCCCTTTCTCGTGGCAGTCGCCTCCGGCTACTGGGTTCCGAGATACATCCTTGTCCATTACGAGGTCACTTGCGGTGGTCGAAGGACGCCGTGTCCATCCTCCCACGATTGCGGGGACAGCGGGTTTCTCGCTACGAATCCTACCTGTCTTCACAACATGCCCATTGTTCTCCGGACCTGGCCTTGGCTGCAGACATTCGGATAAACCTGGTGCCGCGGTCCAGGGCACTAAAATGGTACCTTAAGCGTACCGAAGGGCTCCGGAAGACAAAACATCTGTTCATCTCCACGGCCCCTCCAAATGTGCGCGGCCGCGAAGGACACAGCCGCTGTGTTGCCTCGACATCCGAAGCACACACAACCGAAAACATCACGATCGTTGGTCGACTCTCGGGTTAGGTCACCCTGATGTTACGTGCTCCACCTACTCTGGGGCATTTTACAAAGGCTCCTCCATCCAGATATCCTGAATACGTATAGGTTGGAGTTTCCGCCACCAGTTTCAGATAGTTTATCTCGGAGAGAACGTTTTTGTGCCTGCGAAGTTATAGGCTGCTACCAAAAACTACAGCTTACTGTTGTTTTCTTCCAAGCGATTATGGAGTTTGTTAGTATCTGAACACTTGTTAATTTAACTTCTAATGGCTTGCTTTCTTCAAGCATTTGCCAGTTGTTGAAATAAGGCAACAGCTTCGTTTATTGAAAAATGTGATTGAGGATAAATATTTCATGCACCATGTTTCAGTGCTCAGCTGACCTTTTTAAAGTGGTTTCATGCAATGAAGTTTCTGACCCAAAACAAACAATGAACATGTTTTTCATTGCGTCACCACAAGTTACCTCGCTGTAACTTATATGAATGGACACGCACAAGTAACCACTATAACTTAATATGAAGCGTCTTCTAGCTCACGCCATAATCTGGCGACCATATTGGCAGCCCCTTGTTGACCTAACGCAGTTCCGCACTGGTCCCTGTACTGGTTAATATGGATGTACTTGACATTAAAACGTGTAACTGGACACCTCTATATATAAGTTACATATGAAACCCTATGTTAGGTCATATTGGCTCCCTTAGTTTTTTGGCCTTATGACAGCCATCTTGGATTGACCATGAGTGACCACCAATGGTCCGCCAATTGATTTCAATGGATTACTGCCCCCCAAACATATGATTAAACACGAACAATACCAAACAATAAATGATAAATAGCAGCTTTTCACCCTGAAACCATGATTTGGTCGGCCTATTATTGGGGCGGCCATCTTGGATTTGATCATGGAGTTTTAACCTTCAATGGTCGTTGAAATTGATTACCGACCCCCCAAACATATGACTAAACCCCAAAATTGTTATCCTAGATGAAATATAAGGGAGTTATAGCTGGATAATATTAACCGGCGGCCATCTTGGACGCCATCCTTGAATTTCTCAAAACCTCAGGGTGTGACAAAGTCCCCCCAGCAGATTCTGACAGAAGACACCTTCAGCTATACAAATCAATCATCAAAAAAAAAATATATACAAATTTTTAGGTTACCCTGAAACAATCCAGTTTTCTCTGCCGGACTATACGGCGGTCCGGTAAGTCCGGTAAATTGCAAGCGTAAGCGCACCGAAGTACCCGACAAAACCGTTTAATTTCGCGCTAGTTCTATAGGTTCAGACCCAGTTACGATACATAGGCCCTATAAAAACCAAAAAAATAGTAACGCGACCCTTGATGCAAAAATCGCCCCATAGAAACCCCCTTCGTATTCCGGAGATATTGAGATTTAGTTTCATTTGCATGCATACGCTATAACGGACTGATAACGTTTAATCTCTCGCGCAGTACTAAGTATAATTTAGATAATTATCTTTTGCAGTCTGTGCACAAGAATGACACACTTTCCGGCGCCGTACGCTCAGCCGTTTATGATGTGGCTGATAACTCCCCAGCGCAGTGAAGATTTGCTAAGGTTTGCCCAAGATCAACAATGGGCGGCGCTGTTTGCCAAGACGACACGTAAATGGTTGTGTTCAAAAAAGTGGACCTTTTTTGGTAAAAGGGACCCTAAGTTTTGAACTTGCCTGCTGTCATGATTGGCCCCATAAACAAGCATCTCGGATTATCTGTCATGCACGACAGAAAATACAAAATTGCATTAGTATTACATGAACGATTGGCTTTTTACGGCTTATTCCCTCCACGTTTTGATTTAATTATTGGTAAAAATTGTTTTTTAAAAAATGGGGAGGTGTAATTTTGCTGGAAATCCTCTTATCTCTTTAAGCTTAATTCATTAACATAACCATGAACATCTCATTGAGAGATACAGGGACATACAGCTCACTGGGGATACATTATGCTCAATGTTTGACAAAATTCTACAAGTCAAAATCAACATTTTAATACCAAAAAGCCACAAAATAGAAACATCGGATTAATATATTTGATACTTTTACCATGTACTGGTAATATTTAAAAGAAAATCATAGTGCAGTGTCCATTAGTGATTAGGGGCATGAATAATAGATTTGGGTCTTGAAGGGGGTAGCAGGCTCAAAATAGGCCAGGTAGAACACACCCACAGCGGTATGCATTTTAAGGGAATCTTGAAATTATGAGCAGAAGCAACTCAATTGAGTACAATGGGCTAGGTCGTGCACAAAACCAAAAACAATACAAAAGAATCATTCTTTTCATGCTTAAAGTGAGTTATTTGGTTACGGAAAACGGAAAATAAATTTCAGGCACAAGCCTGTTACAAAAATAATGGTTGGAAAATATATATGAAATATGATAATATATAATATTGGATGGGAGGTTGGAAAAAGAAAATATCACCCGAGCCTAGAACAAATATCAGGCGAGTCGGAAGCCGAGCCGTTCTCAACGAAAAAAAAGTCATCCAATAGTTATTATTATTATGCAAAGAGGAAGCTGACTTGACAAGAGTAGTTTGAACGTGACTTCAAACTAATAAAAAGGAGATCTTTGTTTGAGCAGTCGCGCCCTGAATATTTTTTGCGTTTATTGTGCAGTGTTGGGCGGTACGCGCTACTTGCACTGCCTCGTATGCACACCAGATGCAAATAATATAGGCTATTTGACACAAGTTTGATGGGGGAACGACTTTGAAAGTAGACAGAAAATTGGGAATTATGGGTTCAGTATAAACGATACCGTATTTGTCTCTTCACATAAAACTAGGTGAGTAGTGTTGATCTAAGATAGTTTTCCCCGTTCTATTTCGCACACCAATGTTCATCCGGAATTCAACACAATGCGAAATCGGAAACGGGGAAAAGGAAAACCTATAGTATCACGCTATAGGCATTTTTATTTGCGCCATCTCGTGAAAAAGCCATGGACGTGATATGGCAGCACTACATTTTTATGGTGATTGAAGGAACCTTTCACCAATGCTGTAATTAAAAAAAATTCTTCTGAGACTCCGGACCATGTCAGGAAGAGGAATATGTTACCTTAGCTGATATAGATGTCATTACGCATCTTACTGGCCGGCCATGTTCTGAAGGTCCGGTGTTCATATACCTACAGTTGTCCGTGTTGTGCCCCAATGCACCTAATAGAGAAGAGGACCCACAACACACGATTTCAAAGACCCTATCATGGGGCCGCCTTTTGTTATTAAAA
>JAMKCH010035943.1:0-24142 GCA_023653785.1 Ophioderma brevispina
TCCGTAAGATAATGCGCATGTCCACAGCACGTTTGGTCGGCACCTGTGATTGTATCGCTTAAGTCGGCCTTATTAGGGATAAACAGCACCGAAGAGAAATTACATCTAAATTAACTTAATACCTTTAAAATACAACATGCATTTAAAAAGACAACATTTCATCCGAAATATTGTATAATTCTATTCAAATTAACATTAAAAACAACTTTTAGTTCGTTTGTGACATTAACGTCTAACAAAAACGGCGGATTAGAGGTGGTTGTGATTGTTAGAAAATGTAAATATTACCTACATTTATTTAATATGGTCTTGGCAATTAATAATATATCTAAAATGTTAAAATTTAGTATAAAATGTTGCATAATCATGCTAAAATCTACATGCTATAGATTTGCCTTCCGTGGGAACCTGACACCCGTCCACTGCCGGTTCGGTGATGATTTCTGGTTAACTTACTTAAACAAATTATAGTTGAAAGGGAAATTAATATTATAAATGCAATCTAAAAGCCTCTAAGAATGAAGAACACGAAAAAATGAAAACATTTTAAAACACAAATTTGCATAATCTTATTTAAAACCGAATCGTCCTAATTTCACTTTCGTGATATAATGCGCATGTCCACAGCACGTTTGGTCCCCACCTGTGATTGTATCGCTTAAGTCGGTCTTATTAGGGATAAACAGCACCGAAGAGAAATTGCATCTTAATTAACTTAAGACCTTTAAAATACAACATACCTTTAAAAAGACCACATTTCATTCACAATATTGTATAATTCTATTCAAATTAGCATTAAAACCACCTTTTTGTTCGTTTGTGACATGAACGTCTAACAAAAACGGTGGATTAGAGGTGGTTGTGTTCGTTAGAAAATGTAAAAATTGCCTACATTTATTTAATATGGTCTTGACAATTAATAACATAAATAAAATGTTAAAATGTTGTTTAAAATGTTGCATAATCATGCTAAAATCTACATGCTACAGATTTGCCTTCCGTGGGAACCTAACACCCCTCCACTGCCGGTTCGGTGATGATTTCTGGTTAACTTACTTAAACAAATTATAGTTGAAAAGGAAATTAATATTATAAATGCAATCTAAAAGCCTCTAAGAATGAAGAACGCGTAAAAATGAACACATTTTAATACACAAATTTGCATAATCCTATTAAAATTCAAATCATCATAATTTGCCTTCCGTGAGATCATGCGCATGTCCACAGCACGTTTGGTCCCCAACTGTAAATGCATCGCTTAAATCGACCATATTAGGGATAAACAGCATCAGAGGGAAATGGCATCTAAATTAACTTAAGACCTTTAAAATACAACGCACCTTTAAAAAAGACAAGATTTCATCCAAAATATTGTATTATTCTATTCAAATTAACATTAGGGTACCCTTCCTTTTTCCAGGTAAGATGTACCCTAAAACAACTTTTAGTTCGTTTGTGACATGAACGTCTCACAAAATCGGCGGATTAAAGGTGGTTGTGTTCATTAGAAAAAGTAAAAATTGCCTACATTTATTTAATATGGTCTTAGCAATTAATAACACATATAAAATTATAACATTCTGTTTAAAATGTTGCATAATCATGCTAAAATCTACATGCTATAGATTTGCCTTCCGTGGGAACATGACACCCGTCCACTGCCGGTTCGTTGATGATTTCTGGTTAACTTACTTAAACAAATTATAGTTGAAAGGGAAATTAATATTATAAATGCAATCTAAAAGCCTCTAAGAATGAAGAACACGAAAAAATGAAAACATTTTAAAACACAAATTTGCATAATCTTATTTAAAACCGAATCGTCCTAATTTCACTTTCGTGATATAATGCGCATGTCCACAGCACGTTTGGTCCCCACCTGTGATTGTATCGCTTAAGTCGGTCTTATTAGGGATAAACAGCACCGAAGAGAAATTGCATCTTAATTAACTTAAGACCTTTAAAATACAACATACCTTTAAAAAGACCACATTTCATTCACAATATTGTATAATTCTATTCAAATTAGCATTAAAACCACCTTTTTGTTCGTTTGTGACATGAACGTCTAACAAAAACGGTGGATTAGAGGTGGTTGTGTTCGTTAGAAAATGTAAAAATTGCCTACATTTATTTAATATGGTTTTGACAATTAATAACATAAATAAAATGTTAAAATGTTGTTTAAAATGTTGCATAATCATGCTAAAATCTACATGCTACAGATTTGCCTTCCGTGGGAACCTAACACCCGTCCACTGCCGGTTCGGTGATGATTTCTGGTTAAATTGCTTAAATTAAAATTTAAAAAAAAAAAAAAAAAAAAAAAAAAAAAAAAAAAAAAAAAAAAAAAAAAACGCATAAAAATGGAAACCTTTAATACATCAAAATTGCATATCCTATTAACTTTGTCGAACATCCAAATTCGCGCCTTTCGTGATATCATGCGCATGTCGCACAGCACGTTTGGTCCCCTCCTGTGATTGTATTGCTTAAATCGACCATATTAGGGATCGACAAGCAATCAGAGGGAAATGGGGCATCTAAATTACCTTAGAACCTTTAAAATACACCGCACTCACCTTTAAATCCACATTTCATTAAAAATCTGTGTATACTTCTATTCAAATTAACATTAAAACACTTTTTGTTTGTTTGTGCATGAACGTCTCACAAAATCACAGATTAAAGGATGTTTGTGTTTGTTAGCAACTGTAAAAACTGTCGACTTTGTTTTAAAGGGTGCTTGTTCCCATTTATATGTCTTGTGTTTCTCTACTTGATTTAGAGCCTGGCCCTTGCACATACACACAATCAAGGACGGTGGGAAACAAACTTGCGTTTTGATGGTAGACGCTCATATGCATCTTGAAATTCCCTATTCAATACTGTGCTCATATTGATTTAAAACCCCTAAACGGCAGCTTTTTTTGTTTATATCTTGGAAATGAATGGATTTGAGGGCTCAAATTTAGGACGACAATGAGAAAAATACGACCTTTCATCTTATATCCAAATCGATATTATCTACTTAACTTCCGGGTAAATCAGGGGGTCCCAAGACGAGGGAACCTGCACCTTTCAATAGGGTCTTGGGCAAGTATAACACATTTAAATGTTAAAATCTTGTTTAAAATTTTGCATAATCAGCTACAGATTTGCCTTCCGTGAGCACCTGGCATCCTTCCACTGCCAGTTCGGTAAGATTTCGTTTTAAATTGCTTAAATAAATCATAGTTTTAAAATGAAAGTTATATTATAAATGTAGTCTAAATCCGCTAACAATGAAGAAAAGCTTAAAAATGAAAACATTGGAATACGATCAAAATTGCATAATCCTAATAAAATTCGAATCATTCTAATATGCCTTCCGTGTGATCATGCGCATGTCCACAGGGCATGTTTGGTCCCCCACCTGTTGATTGATCCCTTAAATCACCATATTAGGGATTAAAAAAAAAACATTTTAAAACACAAATTTGCATAATCCTATTAAAAAATCAATAGTCCTAAGTGCTTTTCCGCGGAGATAATGCGAATGTCCACAGCACGTTTGGTCCCCACCTGTGTTGTATCGCTTTAATCGGCCTATTCCTATTAGGGATAAACAGCACAAAAGAGTAATTGACTCTAAATTAACTTAATACCTTTAACAATAAAACATACCTTTTATAAAAAAGACAACATTTTTTTTTAATATTTTTAAAAAAATAATCTATTCAAATTAACATTAAAACAATTTGTAGTTCGTTTGTGACATGAACGCCTCACAAAAATCAGCAGAATTAAAGGTTGGTTGTGATTGTTTAGAAAAATGTTAAAATTACCTACATTTATTTAATATGGTCTTGGCAATTAATAATATATCAAAATTGTTAAAATTTAGTATAAAAGTTGCATTCATCTGCTAAATCTACATGCTACAGATTTGCCTTCCATGAGAAACATGGCACCAGTCCACTGCCAGTTCGGTAATGATTCAGTTAAATTGCTAAAATCATTGTTTAAAAGGAAAGTAATTATTTACATGTAGTCTAAAGCATTAAGAATAAAGAGCTACGCAGGAAAATGGAAAGATTTTAAACATAACAGTTGCTAATAACCCTATTAAAAATCGAATCGTTCTAATTTGCATCAGTCCCGAGATAATGGCATCCCATGTCCACAGCACGTTGGGTCGCGCCACCTGTGATTGTATCGCTTTTAAATCGGCCTTATTAGGGAATAAACAGCACCAAAGAGTAATTTACATCTGAAATTAACTTAATACCTTTAAAAATACAACGACCTTTTATAAAAAAGACACAATTTATCCAAACATATTGTATATTCTATTCAAATTAACATTTAAACAACCCAAATTTTAGTTCGTTTGTGAAATGAAAGCTCACAAAATCAGCAGATTAAATGTGGTTGTGATTGTTAGAACAATGTAAAACTTACCTCCATTTAATTAATATGGTCTTGGCAATTAATAATATATTCTAAAATGTTAAAATTTAGTATAAAAGTTGCTAATCATGCTAAATCTAAACTGCCGACGATGTGCCTTCCGTGAGAACTGGCACCGTCATGCCAGTTCGGTAATGATTTCTGTTAAATTCTTAAATAAATCATTGTTTAAAAAGGAAGTTAATATGATATAAATGTAGTCTAAACGATCTCTAGAATAACAGATGCGCATAAAATGGAACATTTGTAATACATACATTGCCTAATCCTATTAAAACTCGAATCGTCCTAATTTGCATTCCGTGAGGATAATGGGGCATGTCCACAGCACGTTTGGTCGCCACCTGTGATTGTATCGTTTAAATCGGCCGTATTGGTAAAATAGCACCAAAGTGTAATTACATCTAAATTAAATTAATACCTTTAAAAATACAACATAACTTTTATAAAAGAACAACATGTCATCACAGATATTGTATTAATTCTATTCACATAACATGTAAAAACAAACTTAGGTCGTTTGTGACCACAGGGAACGTCTCACACAATAAGCCAGATTTTAAGGTGTTTGTGATTGTTAGAAAAATGTAAAAATTACCTACATGTTTAATATGTTTGGAACTTAATAATATATCTTTAAAATGTAAAAAATTTAGTACTTAAAATGTTGAGAATAATGTTAAAATCTACATGCTACAGATTTGCCTTCCGTGAGAAAACTCGGCACCCGTCCACTGCCAGTTCGGTAATTGTTTCTTGTAAAAAATTGCTTAAATAATCATTGTTTAAAGGAAGTGCATATTATAAAGTAGTCTAAAAGCATCAAGAATAAAGAGCGCATAAAATGGACACATTTTTAATACATTAACATTGCATAATCCTATTAAAAAATCGGAATCGTTCTTAATTTGCCTTCCATGAGATAATGCGCATGTCCACAGCACGTTTGGTCGCCACCTCGTGATTGGATCGCTTTAAACGGCCTAGTAGGATAAACAGCACCAAAGAGATAATTACAATCTAAATACTTAACTTAATACCTTTAAACATTACAACATACCTTTTATAAAAAAGACAACATTTCATCCACAATATTGTATAATCTATTCAAAATACCATTAAAAACAATTTGAGTTAGTTTGTGACATGAACGTCTCCACAAAAATCAGCAGAGAAATGGAAAGGGGTTGTGATGTTCGAAAATGTAAAAATACCTACATTTATTTAATATGGGCTTGGCAATTAATAATATATCTAAAAATGTTAAATTTGTATCAAATGTTGCATAATCATGCTAAAAATCTACATGCTACAGATTTGCCTTCCGTGAGAACCCTGGCACCAGTCCATGCCAGTTCGGTACTGATTTCTTGTTAAATTGCTTAAGTAAATCATTGTTTAAAAGGAAGTTCAATATTATAATAAATGTAGTCTACAAGCATCTAAGAATACCTGAACTAATTGACCTTCAATGCTGCCAGTAAGTAACGCATTCAATCCAAAGTTCTGGTACTGGTTTTACAAAGCACTTCACAATCAAAACACCAAGCTATAATATCTTGACATGTAATACTGCAACCAGGGCGCCGATGTCTGCGTCCTCCACAGACCTCATCGACCACGGCTGTTGAACTTCCGAACTCAAAGAATAGCTTTCGCTGACCGTTCTTTTTCTTGTGCCGGTCCAAAAATGTGGAACATTCTTCCAGATGACATCAAAAAAAAATGCTGCATCATAACCTAATTCAAGAAAACTTCCAAAGTCCATTATCCAGATCGCTTATCAGTAGGGACTTTTTCATTGGTATTATTATGTTGGTTTAAGCGACTAGAAACAAATTTTGGATTTTGGCGCTATATAATTTAATTGATTGCATTGATTGATGATACAGAATAAAGAGCGAACTCAGAAATGAAAACATTTTTTAATACATAACATGCATAATCTATTAAAAATCGAATCGTTCTAATTTGCCTTCCGTGAGATAACTGCCGCATGTCCACAGCACGTTTGGTCGCCCACCTGATGTATCACTTTTAAAATTCGGCCTTATTAGGGATAAACAGCACCACAGACGTAATTACATTCTAAATAAACTAAGACCTTTAAAAAATACAACATACCTTAAAAGACAACATTTCATCCAAATATTGTATAATTTATTCAAATAACATTAAAACAAATTTTAGTCGTTTGTGACATTGAACGTCTCAAAATCAGCGGCTTTAAAGGTGGTTCGTGTTCGCTAGAAAATGTAAAAAATTGCCACTTTATTTGATATGGTTCTTAACAATTAAAACACCTATAAAATGTCAAATTCTTGTTTAAAATGTTGCATAATAATGCTAAAATCTACATGCTACCGATTTGCCTTCCGTGGGAACCTAACACCCGTCCACTGCCAGTTCGGTAATGATTTCTTGTTAAATTGCTTAAATAAATCATTGTTTAAAAGGAAGTTAATATTATAAATGTAATCTAAAACCTCTAAGAATAAAAAGCACATAAAATGGAAACATTTTAATACATAAAATTGCATAAACCTATTAAAAATCGAATCGTCCTAATTTGCCTTCCTTGAGATAATGCGCATGTCCACAGCACGTTTGGTCACCACCTGCGATTGTATCGCTTTGGACATGGACGTCTCACAAATCAGCGGATTAAAGGTGGTTGTGTTCGTTAGAAAATGTAAAAATTGCCTACATTTATTTGATATGGTATTGACAATTAATAACACATATAAAATGTTCAATTCTTGTTTAAAATGTTGCATAATCATGCTAAAATTTACATGCTACAGATTTGCCTTCCGTGAGAACCTGGCACCCGTTCACTGCCAGTTCAATGACGATTTCTGGTTACATTTCTTAAATAAATACTTACACATACTATACTTCACATGGTTGAGATGATATAAAAATCTTCTCTCTTTTAAAATTTATCTCTATTTTTATTATTATTTGTATTATTATCATCATCCTCATCATTACCACCACCATCATCATTTAAAGGCACTTGTCGTGATTTGCAACAATTTAACGGCAGTTCATATCTTTGAACGCTGTTGTTTTCTTACTTTTCTGTGATTTTTTTAGCTGAAAAAATAACTTCTAAGGAGAATTCTAGAGACTTATTCTTCACTTTTAAGCTACAGTGAGTCATTCCTTCAAATTTCAAATATTTGACATTTTCGGGTGTATCACTGAGTGATAGTGTCATCAACCAGTTAAGCTCAGCCTAATTTCTATTTTGAAATCAATTATTATATAATAATCCTATAACTCGGGCTGTTGCATTATCCATTAATTATAATCAAAGGGCCTCACAATCACAACTTCCACAGTATATTTGGGTGGTTCACTTGGTGGCTATAATAGTAATCTGTTTGACAACTTGGGTAAGTTGTAACCTCCAGGGATTGCCTAGAATGACCCCAATTAACCTAACATCTGTTATTTTAGTTTGATATTTTTCCGGCACGAGGGAACCCCACTTACGTGCCCTATCAATAATGGCAAGTGTGAAAAGGGGTTGACTTAGGCAAGTGTGGAGACGATGTTGTCGATAGGCACCGTTTATGGCAATTGTGCTTGTAGAAACTAAGTCACTATTTTTAAACCTCTCCTCCGAAGGCAGAGCGATTGGTTTGTAATTAGTCTCCTAATTTCCTCAAAGCAACATTCATATATATATATTTCCATATTTTGTTATCAAATTGAAGGTATGTATCTCTTCTTCTAATTATAAATTTGCTTGAGATGATTATATATGATGTCTGATTTACGTCTTTTCAATTTTTACAAGTGCTTTAATCACTCATATTGCAGGAGGTAGCGTATGCTAGAATGAGAATGTTAACCAAAATGCGATTTTGGTGAAACCGGTACTTATCACTAAACGTAAAACTTTTTAACTTGCTACAAACATGCCAAGGAATTCAGAAAAAAAAATAAAATCCTGATGAAGTGTTTGATATGATACTAGGCCATAACTTACATTTGAAAAATAATGACCCTTTCACAAGTTGGAGGTTCATCCACCCACCGATTTACTTTGGAGGACTTACCCTAACCACATGCCCATCCTCAAACTTCAATGATTTTTGTCAAAAGAGGTAAAAGACAGTACCTGACAGAAAGAACTTGCCAAGGCCCACTAGTGGGCTTTTGAGGAACTTGAGTGAGGACAATACACAATCCACTCAATCCCACTTTCAAATTCCCACGCCAAAAACCACTCACCCGCTCAAAGCTAATAATAATAATACTACCATGAACTATGATGTCCCACTCTGTTTGGTTCAAAGCTTCACTCAATCCCACTCAAAACCCACCAAATCCCATCGTCCACCGGAGTGAATTTTGAGTACACATTGAGTGAATCACTCATTTTTTGGAAAGTCTTTCGATCTGCTATACTGGATAGTAAGGGACATGGCAGCCTTTTGGGTCAAAAGTTAATTACGTGAAAAAAAAGTATTAAAAAAACCATAAAAGTGGTGGTAACCATTGGCTTCCCCCCTTCGGAGATGAGGGTTAACAGGGGGTTATGTTGCTTCTCTCGTTAAACCAGCATAAAAACTCTCAATTCATTTGGCAGTAGCAATTAAGGGATGTAATCCCCACCCCAGTTAAATAGATGAGGGGATTATAAACGCCCAATAAACAATATAGTGTCGGCATACTTTTGTCCACCTGCGTAATTATGTGTAGTGTTTGGGTTTGTTCTTTGAAAGAAGTAGTAATAATTTAGTGATTGGCCTGTGGGTTATCTCTAACATAGGATAATAATTCATCAATAATGGCAAATTTGGGGGAAAATCGACAGAACATACTCTAACTAGATTATTTGACGTTTCATTTTAAAATAGGATCAGAAAGAGTTGCATCATGGTTATACATCAGCAGATCAGTAGAGTGAATATTGAATCATTTACGAACATAGGCTTAGGAAGACGGGTGGGGCCTCGAATAATTTTTAAACGATTAATTCAAAGTCATACAATTTATAGATACCCTTGAGAAAAAAAATATTGGAAGGACTGGTTATAAAGATTTAATTTATTAATAAAGTGTCAATGATATTGTATATTGCTCTGCCAAAATTTTTAATAGCTTTCTGATCAACAAATAATTTCTAAGTCTACTGCTTAATTTCGTAGGTAGTTTTAATGTAAAATAAATGATGAAAGCTCTAATAACATTATACAATACATTTTTAAAAATCAATACTAATTGGTATGAAAAAAATTGTTCGGGGTATATATTGCTCTATATTTGAGCCACCAATCCTCACTATTATGTTAAGCAGGCAGGTTGTTGGAAACACTTGCTTATGAACAAATTTAACATTTTGCACGTGTAAATCTGGTTGTTTTTTAAGTGAAAAAAGTTTGGTCTAAAAGATGAGATTCATTGCGCATAGCACGTAGTTGTGAAAGAAAAAAAATCAACATACGTTGTGAAAATTTAAAGTACGTCATTTACCAGAAGTGTAAAACTTGTTATTTTTTGCTATCTTACAAACAACTAATGCGCGGTTATACCACAAATCAAATGGATTTACAAGTTTGCCAGGATAAGTATCATATTACCATATTTTGAAATTGCCGGATGGTTTACAATCATTTTACTTTGCCCTTCGCAAACCATTTATATGGCCGGTTCTCTCTGCTCACCCCACCTTTCCTTTTTACGGAAAGTATTATAATACACCTCCAACGACGAGCTGTGCCAACATGTTGAATATTACAATACCATTCAAATATTCATACATTTTTTAACCTAATAATAAAGGCAACATTAAAACTTGACTAATGCACATTGAAATTATCTTGATCTTGCCTATAAATGAATGTACTGAGATAAAAGATTCAGAAAATGGTACATGTGCTCCGGCCCTCCGGCATCAATGAATCATATAAATAGTATCATATGTCAAATTAAACCAGAGACATCAATTTAGAATCCCAGGTTTATCTGTCCAACACAATTTTTGCACTTAAAAATTTTCAATAGATATATATACGAATTATCATTACGAGCCATTTGATGTATACTAAAAAGACAATAATTCCAGTCAATGGATATATATGCTGTATTTGTACTCTCCACAACTCATAACTGTCTTACAATATCATTATCAGTACCACATACGAGCTACACTCGCTTCAAACTCCTCTACACTTCACTATTTTGCTTTGTTACACATTAGTAAGCCTACATCAGTACATAGGACATTCATGACACCCCTCTGTTCTAATACTATGTACCAGCCAAGCTCCGCCTATATCAAACTTCGCCCCTGGTTTAAACACAAAGATGGCCGCTATAGAGATCTCATGATGGAAGGCAAATTTGTTCCGTGGAAGGGCCAAAAAACAGGTGATTATGCCCTATATCGAAATACTCAGTAGCCGGGAAATAGAGAAGGTGGAATGAATTTAGTATTCTGCCCCCACTTAAAATTCGGGCCGCCTTTAACATGCGGTTATTCCGTTAGCGTTCGACGAATTCGTAGTCTGTGGCAGAATACTAAATTCTTTCCAAATTCTCATTTTTTACCGATTTTTCAGTATACGATTAAATTAAATCCACTCAAAGAGGTCAACACTTGATTAAATTTGTTCCAAACTGATGGCCTAAATGGTGAAAATCGAAAACTGAAACAATCAATTTATATGTACATGTACACAAGGTAGGTATGTATTGTATGTTGTTCCTTAAACTTCATATTTTGCCGTTTTGTGGTGTACCTAATCAAATTCTGCTACTTTCTGGCAGCTGTTGGCTGTCGAAAACGGAGATGATAAAGCAAAAAAGTACACAGAAAAAAAAATCTGATCGAATGAAACCGATTTCGAAATTTTAAAATCTGATAATCGGTTTTATAACAGAATTAGGGTGATCGGTTAGGACACTACCGGGAACGAACTTAGTACTTCTGCACAACCCCTACTAAATCGTGCTCGAATTTACTCCCCATATCAATACATTCTTAAAACTTATGTTTCCCGTAAAATTTTTTGGCAAATCATAATGAGGCAACTATTTCATTTTTTCAATTATTCTTATTCGGTAATTTGACAAGTAAAAGAACGAAAGAACACAGCCATTTTCAACCTCAGGCATGGCTCTAATAGCTATGTATTGTGACAAACCATCACCCTACATTTTAAAATGATTTTGCAAACTGTTCTTTGATTAAACTCTACTAAAATCACATACACAAGATGTGATCACACAAGACGAAAGCTTGATGTTTTCTTTAAAATACAAAATAATAACTTTTCGGGATTTCAGCATTTCAAACGCGGGCAGAAAAGAAAAGCGGCAGAAAATCATTAATGCGGGCGGGTTTAGGGAAACAGAACATGGACTTTCATACGCCTAATGAGGGGGGGAACTTTCATTATTCATATTGGCTACCATGTGTATTTTACCAGGAAATGAACCTACGGGGGGCAAAAAAAAATCGGGTATCAAACGAAATACGAACAATATTGGGTCTATTTTAGACTCATTTCCGGGACTTCCGAGACATTTTTTTTGGTTTCCTACAAAAAATTCCAAATATCGACGAAAGGTGATGCGTGAACAGAATTTGTCAAAATAATGAATCTATTTTCAAATTTTGGCAGCTAAAGCTCGGCCAAAAATCATAACGCAGGCGGGGGACGGAGAAACTAATATCGAGTTTCAAGGGCCTTAATGTCAGTGAGTTTGTGTACCAGAAAGGGGCAGACAGTTAAACCAAAACATATCGGCTTGTCAGTGTGCAATTCGTTCGGGAACATTTTGTATCGCAGTTTTTGATAATTTTATATAAATGGATGATGTGTTATATTTAGCATTGTAAAAAAATGGCTATACAAGCAAAATTGTGTACAGTCACTTCAAAATGGGTAGCATTGTGCTATGCTAAACAGGGGAATTTTGCACCTGTCCGTTATCCTTGCTAAGCATCAGTGAAAGAAAAAGTTAATAATCCGATCGAGCACTGGAACTTTTGGAGGGTTACAGGCGATAATCGAGAGAATCGAAAAAAATGTGAAAATGGCATTGTTTTTACTTAGAAATCAGGGATTAAGTGTATACATCCATATAACTGCTTAAAGGCTGACTCAGCGAATTCCAAGTATGTTTTTTGTTTTTGTACATCAGTTAAATATAGTCATCTGGCCCGCCGTTTCACAATTAGGCACATACTTCTTTGTCAACTGAGGGTTATTTTTTCAAGTGGTTAAAAGTAGTTTACTACTCGTTTTCTTCTTGCAAAGGCTACAGGTTTTCATAAAAAATACCTCTGCTAGCTTAAATTGTTCACCCCTCTCAATGAAATT
Source organism: Ophioderma brevispina (assembly GCA_023653785.1). Taxonomy (NCBI): domain Eukaryota; kingdom Metazoa; phylum Echinodermata; class Ophiuroidea; order Amphilepidida; family Ophiodermatidae; genus Ophioderma; species Ophioderma brevispina. Next base: position 12,798 of record JAMKCH010035943.1, read on the forward strand.
CAAGTTACTTGTTTAATTTTGGGTAATTTTGTTGAAAATTTAATTACCAAATTACAATGAATAATGTCCATTGACTTGTCCATATACATGACGAATGGACCATTGGCAACATAAGTATACCCCAGGCTTCCTCTTGGACAAATTTGAATAAGTGGGTTGTTAGTTCACATATATATGGGCAATTCCAGGTGTATTTTGTGACCAAAAATGGGAATTAGACTAGCTACTATTTACTTCACTCTGAACTAATCAATGCTATGGCCTGATAATCAATGGTTAAAGCTCTTTGGTATAGGTAAAGGACAATAATGCCAGCTGGCCAGGATAAATGATAGTTGATATAATATTTGTAAAAAGGTTTGGATGTGACATATCACAATGTGAACGGACCAACTAATGATGTTGAATAAATTGTTTTCAACTCAAATGCTGAAGATTTAACATTTTATGAGTTCCTACCCACAGTGAATATTTCAAACACACTTTTTGGGATCAGCAGTATTTGCTAGTTTTAGGGTGGATGTGACTTTCTTTTCTTGTGACGGACATTGGGCATTATTATGATAGACTGGGGCCGCCGGCCAAGAGCCATTGTTTCATCTGAAGAATTATGTTTTATTCAATCTCCCAACTGAATTTTTGACAAGAACCTACAGGGGATCAACCAAAATACGACACAATATTGTTCTATTTTTCCAGACTCATAGTCCGAGATCTTCCGAGACAGGTTTCCAACCAAAAATTCCAATATCGACTGAAAAGGTGTGCTTGAACAGAATTTGTCAAATAATGAATTATTTTCAAATTTTGGCGCTTAAGCGCCAAAAAATCATAACCGCAGGCGGGGGACGAGAACCTAATATCGAGTTTCAAGGGCCTTAATGTCAGTGATGTACAGAAATGGCGACAGTTAAACAAAAACATATCCGTTTTAGCAGTGTGCAAATTCTTTCGACAAACTTTTTGTATAGCAGGTTTTTGATAATTTTTAGTCTAAAGGATGATTGTGTTAATTTACATTGTAAAAAATGCTATACAAGCCAAAATTTGTGTAGCAGTCACTTCAAAATTGGTAGCATTTTTTGCTATGCTAAACCGGGGAAATTATGACACAACTGTCCGGTTTTTTTATCCTTTGCTTAAGCATCAGTGAAATAAGTTATCCTATGCTGGAACTGGAAGCTTTTGGGAGGATTAGCCAGCGATAATTGCTAGAGCATCGAAAAAAATGTGGAAATTCATGTTTTTAACTTCAGAATCAGGATAAGTGTAATATCAATTCCATATCACTGCTTTAAAGCGGACTCGACAATTTCCAAGTAATGATTTTTTACAGTAAGTTAATATAGTCATATGGCCCCACCGTTTCACAATTATGCCGCCACTTCTTTGTCAACTGCGGGTTCACTTTTTTCAAAGTGAGGTTCAAATATTTACTCACTCTCGTTTTTCTTCTTGCCAAGGCTACAGGTTTTCAAAAAAAATACCTCGGCTAGCTTAATTGTTCACCCCTCTCAATAAAATTCAAGTTCCTTGTTTAATTTTGGGTAATTTGGTTGGAAAAAAATTAATTCAAAATTACAAATGAATATGTAATTGACTTGTCCATAGAAGACAATGGACATTGGGCAACAGAAAGTATACCCCAGGATTCTCTGGCCAAATTTGAATAAAGTTGGTTGTATTTCACAGATATTGGCAAATTACAAGGTGTATTTTGGGACCAAAAATGGGGAATGATACTATAGGTTACTTCACTCTGAAAAAAAATGGATGGCTTGATAATGTCAATGTTTAAAGCTCTTGGTATAAATAGGGACAAATAATGCCAGATGGCCAGGATAAAGAGATATAGTTGATATCAATATTTGTAAAAAGTTGGATGCGACATATTACAATGTGAAGGACAATAATGATGTTGAATAAAAGTGTTTTCATCAAAAGAATGCTGACGATTTAACATTTTATGGTTCCTACAACACAGTAGAATATGTCAAACACTTTATGGGGAATCGCAGGATATTGGACTAGTTTTTAGGGTGAGGTGACATTTCTTTTTGTGAACGGACAATGCATTATTATGAGTAGTGTTATCTGAAGAAATTGTTTTTATTCCATTCCAACAATGCATTTTGACAAGAACCTATCACATTTTTTAATTAAAATGTTTTTCTGGCCCTTGCTTCAAATTAGTTTCATAAGCCCATGCATACTGAGCAAGGGGGCCTAAAAGACAGTGTTTATGAAAATTTAAAAAAATGGAAATGCGTTCTGGAATACATCAAGCAACCTTAAATGACATTATAAAATTGAAATAACCCATACAATGTGAAAATGCCAATCAAACATTTAGTGATGAGGTAGATAGGCATTTTTATCAAAAACTCCTTTTTGATGGAATTGCAAATGGGTGTGAACGGACAGATTTTTAGTGTGTATAGGCATTATTTAAGAGCATTAATAGGACACATAACCCTATTGTGCTTTTTAGTGATCACCCAAAAAAGCCTATAACAAATAACTCAAATTGGGTACACTAATGATATTTATATTTGAGTCATGAAAGAAATTGTATTTGGATGGACGTACGTGGACTAATGTCACAAAAGTGAACGGACCAATTTAAAATGATGCCAGCCCATAAGATCGTATGATACTAATGTGTAGGGTACCATTATAACGCTCTTCCAATTGTATTTCAAAATAATATACAAGTGGAATATTTCATTCTTGATACACCCCAAATTCTACACTTAACAGATGATGGATGTGACAAAATAAGTGAACGGACAATGAGCACTCCGCATCCATTTTGCTTAAACAAAAATTAGAGTGGGCAATAACAACAATGTTTAGTGATTCAGTTCAATAATCTTAGGACATAAATTATAAAATTGGACAATATTTTTGTTGACAAGAAATAATTGATGTTAAGAACCACTTTAAAATGGTGTAAAAGTGAACGGACAATGTCACATCAACACTGATTTTGCGTGCAATCATACTATACAAGAAAAGCTATGTCCTTAATGTTGATCTTAATACAAAAGGGGACTTATTTCCAACCAAAAAAATAAAGTAGAGGAATAGGAAAAATTGGGCATTGAGAATGGCAGCTGAAAAAATAACCTTAATTCAGTTGACATCAGAAATGGTCATTTTAGGCACGTTATGATATCACACACCAAACTTGTGACAGGAGCAGTGGTTAAGCTATGGAGTAGAGCCCTTAGGGAGGAATGGAAAACCACAATAATGTTACTCTGATCCCATAATTGTGAACATGCTAGGAAGGAAAAGACAAAATTCACAAAAGTGGCGCCTGAATCATGGAAATGGGCCCATATAGAACTTAAAGTAGTGGTAGTACCTAAATGCTTAAGTCCAAAAGTGGTAAAAATTGGATGATACTAGAGCCCATATTTTATTTGTCGAGATATGATAGGAACAACCAGACACCCAAGATGGTGGCGGACATTCAGCTCAATTTCAAAATTGAGTAGTTTTCAGAGGGTGTTTGACTCAATCCCATGGATGCATAGCAATGTACCGATACCGTACGGTATAAACAACAGTCCAGTCCTTAGGGGAAAAAGGGTTCCAAAAGGTTAAGAACCACAAGACATTTCATAATCATGCTAACATGCCCAAGTTACTATAATGCGTTGTGGGCTAAAATTAGATAAAGTCAGGTTTTATGGTTAAGAATAGGATTTATGTGATCACATGACGCTATTGAGGTGAAATTCCCAAAACTTGTGCATGTGGGATTGACTCAAAACACCCTCTGAGTAGTTTTTTTGTGGTGTTGATAGGTTCAATAATTCCTGGTTAAATCTATACAATTCCACTTAACACCCTAATTGGGTGCAATTTAGTTATTGTGCTCTGTTCACTGACCATGCCAAAGAAAGGCCACCATTGTGTTGACAAATCCTTGTCATTGTATTCCCTGTTCACTCCACGCAAAACCAAAGACATCTTTGGCAAAACACACAGCCAGCTTTCAGTGAGCCCGATAGTTCAGTGCAGTTGCCAGCTGGTGGTCGCAAGTTTTGGAACTCATCCTGTGCTGAAAAGAAGTCATTTTAAGGACACATTTTTCACTATAACCAGGCGGGTGACACTGTGTACAAATGCCCATAGACAATTTCGATATCGATAGTGATAGCGCCACCATTCGAAAGCTACATAAGTAATTATGCATAAACGTATTCATGTAGTAAACCGGGGACTGGGGAATGAAAGTATGAGCGTGATAGCGGCCCCGCAGATGGCAAACTATAAGCTACAGATTTCATGCAGATCAGTGTGCAGTCCATTCTCTTGATCGAGTGTCCTATCCCGATTTATTAGGATCCCTGCTATAACTTTGTTATTGGGCGGGGGTAGCCTGCGGGCTACCCGGGGGCTACCCACTCTCTATTCGCTTGGGTTTTGACCTACTTTTCAAATAGCAGTGTTGCAGAAATATTCGTGCCGATTATATCCTCTAAAATGTACATGTGTGATAGTTTATGAAATGTTGTGCAATTTTACGTCATATGGATATGTACTCAATAAGATAGGCCCAGCGAAAACCTGAACGTACATTTACAAAAAGATATTAGTGTTCAAAAGAGTAGAAATACAGGGCAATATCAGCGAAGGTTCCTGAGAAATTTCACAGTGATTTGCTGGTTAACAACGTCTTTAAATTGTTATGAGTGCATTGAATGAACGGATGCTTAAACGTTGGGCACCACATGTAGCAAGTCGTGGTGGGCGATATCAATAATAATAAATAAAAAATCCTTTAAAAAGGAAAGGGCGGGTCAAGAGGAAATATCCATGTAATTGGTATGTGAAGGTATTGGTAAGATGATATATTGCTTTATTTTGTCATGCTTGAGTCAACGGTTCAGATGATATAAAAATTATCTTTCTTTAAAATAATTATTAATTCTTTAAGGTAAATCAAGGGGACTATGCTGTGGATCACGAAATGCCCATTTAAGAATGTTTTCATTTTGATGTTATGAATAAAAACGTTTTCAAAATCTTTCACTATCCAAAGGTTGGATTGATTTAATTGCTTTTATGTAAGTGAGGCCTCGAGGAAACATTAGTGGTAGGATTTTGATTGGATCAGCAACCTTTAATAATAAGGTTCTTACATTTTTTAGGAAACATGAATGGCTGGATTTGATTGGATCAGCCACCTTTATTTAAGTTTTGCGGTCATACGGCATTTTAACGCAAATTAAACTCTAGATGACTTTTGATTTTTTGGGTCACCCAGAAACCGTGATAATAAACCTCAGGCTGTTGTTTTCTACCTGCATGTCAAACATCAGCTCCATAGGTCAAGGGGCTTCAAAACGCATAGTCGGACAGACGGATCTCATGCTAGTAGTACTAGTGCATTTCCCCTGTGTGTGACCTTTTACCTATGCGCACACTTTTTAATAGAATGTGATATTTACGAGCGGTGTAATGATATGTAATATGTCATGAAGTAACAAATGTTCTAAGTTTGTATATGAATTGAAATAGTGCAATGGCGTGGGTGAACATTTTAAAATTATGACAAATTTAAGTCTTTGTGGGACAGAGGTAAAATTTAAGAAAATAATATGAAGTCATTGGGTGACAATGTTGCTGAAAGTGGGAGCTTACATTTTTAAAGGGCTTTAAAATAATTATTTAAAACAAAATGTTAGCGATCACGTTGGTACGTGTGCCGAATCCTATAACATACTTTACGTCCGTCGGCATGCAAAATATCCAGAATTGCTTCTTCTAGTTCTGCTGGTGAGTCTGCAGTGGTCAACCTTGGGTGGATCAAGTATAGCGTGATTGTTTTCCGAATTAAGTGGTATTATGTTGTATATTGATTGGTCGCATTTTCCTTTAAAAATCTTAAAAATGTAATAGAGGGATATGAACCCTATTCACGCTGTGTTTGTTTAATTATGTACGTTATGTATACCTAGGCTAGGTGTCCAAAAAATCACATTAAGTCAACTTGCAAAAAACTTCCCACAAAATGTCATCTTACTAATCCTTCCCTTACCTTTTACATGGATATTTCCCCTTGACACGCACTTTCCTTTTAAAGGAATTTTTATGCCGTCCTAGTTAAAGTGGGACTCAGAGATTGCGAAATATTATTATTTTGTGTAATAAGGACAAAATAGTCAACTAGACCTAAAGAGAGTACTAAATGCACAATTCCAAAATTGAGATGAATCGGATTTTGTTTGATGCAGTAAAATTTATGTGTAGTATTACGTCCCAACGATATGGTATAACAAAAATTCAGGACGGAATGTTATAACAAAGGTGTGATTTTCTATATGAAGGATGTCGAGTTGAAGCTTAGCAATTTCACACAGTGATTAGTATATGGACAAGCTTATTTACATCCAAAAAAACACGGTTTTTTTGGAAATTGAGGGCACCCCCTCAGGAAATCTCTGAGTCGGCCGTTAAGTAGCAACCTCTCCTACTACTACAAATTATATTTCGTTCTTGGCCACATCATTTGAATTTTGTTCATAAATTTTTATTTTTTTCTATAGTTCCTAGCTATGAGTTGCAAAAATATTGGAGAGACGCCCCAGTCGAGTCCAATATTTTAAAAAACTCACATAGCGAGACCAATAAATATTGGGTTTTTTCTTTTTTTCTTTTTTTATAATCATCAAATTTTATCCATTATCATGTTTTGAATCAAATATTTTCCCACAAAACATGAAATGAGAGAATGGATCTTTCGTTTTCATGCAGAGTAACAATGTATACAGATAACAGTGCCATAGGATACTGTACATACAAAAATTCCCGATCCGGAATTTCATAACAAATTGTGATTTTCTATTTATGAAGGAATTCCATATGAGCTAGTGATTTCACACCCAGTCCATAGTATAAGTGACATAAAGCATTATGTACATGCCCAAACACGATTTGTTTGAAAAAAAATGAGTGGCCGCCCTCATCGGGAAAAAACTCTCTGAGTCGGCCTTTAATGTAGGGAAAAAACACCACACTCATGAAAAAAATGAAGTATTGAGGAACTAATTTCATACCATCTCACGCAAAGATCAGTGTTTACAGCGATGGCGTCTCAAAATCTGCATTAAACAAATGATTGCGGTGTACACAGTACAGAATAAACAAAGATCAGAGAGGGTCTGTGTTGGGAGGTCAAATTGTATTGATCATGGTGCAATATATCGAAAATCTGTGATATTCACCGGAAAGGCATTTTTTGATCTCAAGTCGGAATTTGATACGCAAGTGTATAGAAATACAGAATCAGGTAAAAAGTATGGACTGCCTTGTCTTAATAACGGATTTCAAGCAACCACCTGCAGGTTATGTTCACATATCCAAGCCAGGAACAACTAGCCATGCGGTTAGACATGGCGAACAAGACGGGCCTGGAATAAACATCTGCATGGGACCTGACCCTCATGCCTAATAACTGACCAATGAGCACAGATGTCATTAAAATGTATTGTATGTCGTTAACAACGGTTACAAGGATCAATTTGAGTTTCAACTCAATCAAGGCAGGTCAGGGATTTGACCTTTTAACCCCTTATAAACGTGACCCAGGGGGTCGGGATAGGGCCAAAGTACTCTTTGTATTATGAGTCACAGGATTTTCCTGAAAATTTAGCTCAATCGGAGCTTGTTGTAAATTTTGACCTTTGACCTGAACTTGACCTTGGGGTCAAGACTATCATAGTCCTTCCTACTATAAATGTTACATCACTGTGAGCAATAATGGGCTTGATCTGTGCTCTATAGGCTGATGATTTAGAGCCAATTTGGTCTATTTTTAGCATTTTTTGACCACATGTGCCCATTTTTGACCCCCTTAATGGCCTTTGAACCCGATTATAAAAAAAAGAACCTCATTATACACAGCCAACAATGCATTTGTTCACAGTGCAAAGATTAAAAAAAATATTCTTTGCTTAGTTCTGGAGATATAAAATCTTGAATATTATTTAGCTTAAAACCAATAAGGAAGCTTTAATGACCCTTTACCCCCCAAATGAAAAATACCTTGCATACATTGGCTAACATACATTGTCACATTCAAAAGAAAAGCCTAACATGAAGCTGGAACACACAATGACAAATGCATAAGACAGCTGGTTTTGATTTCATAATTTAGACATTGTTTAATTTCCATACCAATCTATTATTGCATATTGACATTATTAGAGGTGGGTATTCAGTTGGACAGCAGATAATAAATACAATATTGCATTGCATGAATTCATTGAGCACTTCAAGATTTGAGTTTGTAGATGTAATTTAACATGTACAGTTGAATGTTGTGGATATGTAACAATGAGACAGTATTATACTGCTGCGACATCCAAAACCTAGTAGAAAAATAAATTACTGTCAGCAGATTTAACTAAAAACTGGTCCTCATAGTTATACATACACATCTACATTCAAATGTCATTCAGCATAAATGCTGATAACGTGTGGGTTCACATACATGTTGACCATGAGAATTCCCAATTCCCCAATATTTGTTAAGTTAAACGGTCCTTAGAATTAATGCTGACAATGACACAACGTTGTACTACTACAAATCCGAAAACCTAAACAAAATAATATTTGGTCAGTAGATTTATCAAGTTGTACTCATTGTCACATTATAGGTCTACTGTAGGACCATCATTTCACATACACACAGCATATTTGTTTAATATGTTACATGACAATACTCTAAATAATCTTGTATCGCGACGCAACTAAGTAGGCCTTTTTTCCACAAGACGCTCGCGAATATTTAAAAACAGTCTATCAGTTCATATTTCACGCTATTAGGTTTCAAACCTTTAGTATCTTCAGTAGACAGTTGTCTTCCAAATTGGTGACTCTAAGTGTACACGCAGTAGACACACGGTTGTAAACATCTTCTTGAATTCAGATCAGACCTCAGACGTAACATGGTTGACCTAACGGTATACACGTGACCTCGTTGACGGTTGTCATCAGCCCAGAAATTACACCTTTATGGCTGTTGACAAACAAAATTTACACCCAAAATATGGTAATAGACTTGTGACACAGTTTCCCGCGCTAGAAAGTTTAGTGCTATGAGGGAGGAAATTAAATATATTATACTTTTCCTGACATACATGCATATCTGAAGGTTGTGTCACTCTGCTATGTTTACATTTTGAGATGAAAATGTTTGAATGTTTATAAATATTTTTGGTTTTTGACCGGAAGTGACCCCTTAATGACCTTTGACTCCTTATTCCTGAACACCCTATATGTAGCATGGGTCAGTAGTTCCTGTGAAAAAGTTTAGTTGATATCGGCATAATCCTGTAGAAGAAGATATTTTTGCCAATTAAATGACATATTTTGGCTTTCAGACCGGAAATGACCCCCTTAATGACCTTTGACTCCTTATCCCTGAACACTCTATGTGAAGCATGGGTCAGTGGTTCGTCTAAAAAAGATTAGATGATATCGGCATAATCCTGTAGAAGAAGACATTTTTGGCAATTAAATTACATATTTGATGCCTGTATCCAGGTCAAAGGTCATACAGAGGTCAAAGTCATATGACATGAATTGGACGACACAGCGGTCATTTGGTATAAGTCTGGTCTGAATACGTCAAACCATGACTGAGCTAGGCGCATTTGCTGCCAGAAGAAAGAAGAAGAAGAAAGAACGCATCAAAAACAGAACAAGACGGCTGACGGCCGTCTTGTAAAAATATAAAAATATGAATTTTGATTATTTTTTTGATGTTTCGGATTAGCAAATGGCTGCTAATCCCTTTAAGTATTTGCAAGTGCAGTTGACTGGTGAGAAACTAATTTACATATATATGGCCATATGTCATGAATTAGGGGTTCATTCATGGATTTTCATGAGTAAACGCTTGTTTTGGCCCGAGGGCAGGCCAGCGCCGGGTGTTGTGGCCCCGCCGGCCTGCCCGAGGGCCAAAACAAGCGTTAACTCATGAAAATCCATGAATGAACCCCGTTCACACATCATTATTTTGCATGTTTATACCTTAAATCCTCCAAAATCAGCTGCAAAGTCACTCTTTTCATGTCGTGTTTTCGTCTTCTTCACACTTAAAAAAAATAGCACGATCGATGTATTAAAATATTTGAAAGCATGTCTTGTGTTTAATTCAACACATATTCCGAAAAATGTGTTTTTTTATTAATAGTCAAGTATATTGGGCTTCAATATTTATTTTGAGGCAATAATAGCCGTAGCAACCATGCTCATTGTATACACGTCTACCTCTTTCTACATATCTACCCCAAAGTGATCAGAAATCGATTACTGCAGGGCATTAAACGTTGTTTATGACCGGCTCTCGACCAATCACAAACGTGGAAATCTCTTAATGATGTGTGAACTGGGTACAAAAAATGTTACACAGTGCAAAATGACAAAAAAGCACCAATATGTATTATCTCAACACAACTTTTATTCCTTACATGTAAACTGTATATAAATATACATTTTTGGAAAGCTTATACCACAAGGATGTCAGATATGGTCAAAAGAGAGACAATATTCAGGGTGGGTAAAATTCCTATAGGGTGTAACATAAGAAAAATTACATATTTTGTCATTTTAATATACCTTGGTCAATTTTTTTTCCAAAAATGTGCAGGTCAAAACGGATGTGGATTTTGAAAGACATGACAAAGGCCCTCCAAAAAATAATAAAGGAGATAACTAATGTTGTTCTGTTTTGAACATACAGGGTGGTCAAAGTCACTTATATTTTTGACAAAAAAGGTCATTTTGAAGATTAACTTCTTTTATTCAAGTATTAATCCTATATTTCTTCAAGAGAAATACATAGGATATGGGTTTCTGTCCAAAGTTATGATCAAATATTAAGTATACAGGGTGATCCATGTATATTATACAGGGTGATCCATGTATTATAAAGGGTCAATAGGCAATATTAAAGTCGCCCTGTATTTACCATTTGGAGCAAAGATGACAAACCTATATAACTTAACAGTCTACAAGGGGCCATTTCTTACTTATACTGAGTGAAATTTGTATTCCCATAGCTACTAAACCTGTTTGACATTTACAAACTTCGTACTGAAAATGCAAAAATACACAGACCGGTGGCTATTGAGCACATGATGTCTTCAAGGTCTTGAACCCTATTACAAGTGTATTGTTTTCATGAATCATATCTATTCCTATAACCAATTTAAATCTATCTTTAGTTGTATACTACATGTATACAACCTTTCTTGTTTGACTTGACATACTCCAGTCAGTTGGATCGAATTTATTAATATGAATAAAAAAATTTGTCGCCG
>JAMKCH010035944.1:0-15011 GCA_023653785.1 Ophioderma brevispina
GCGTACGAGCGCCCTCCCACCTTTAAGTCTCGGTTCGCCGGAGTTGATTGCCTGAGTTGAATTCGCTGCTTGCTTTTAGGTTGGCATGTCATATCCCCCCTGGCTGTTAGCGGGGGGGGGGGGGGTGGACACACCTGCTCGATTTGGGTCAGGTGTGATTTCAAAACCGTAACTTATGGAATTCTTCCGTGCATTTTCAAGACGGCCGTAGCCTTGTCCCCAGTACATTACAAAATCACTTCTTAAACCGTCCAATGAAAATCTAGCAATATCATGATAATTTTGGTTAATTATTGATTTCAAAAAACCGTCGGGGTAGAGGGATTAACCACGCTGCCATAAACGTTCATTAGATTACTTATGCGTGGCCACATCTAGCCTTTATTTGACGTCTTTGTCCGGCTATGCGTAAGAGCGCCCTCTAATACCGTTCAGGGGGGGGTGGGTATGGGGTTCTGAATATCTAAAAATTGGGTTCTAATCCAGAAAAGTGAGGATAAGGCAATGGCTAAATTGTGTATACTTTATCTACCAAATGCTTTTTATTCGATAGCAATTGGACATTCGGTTCCCGAAATATGGCTGATCAAGTCAAGTAGGGGTAACGCGAAATTTGCCAAAAATGCATCATCTCCTATCTTTTATCCAAGTGAAAAATTTTCAAGGGGTTTTAAGATATTTAAAAATATTATTTATGAACTATTAAAGTCTGACTCAGAGATTTCTGCATATATTTTTTTAATATATTAATTAAATAATCAACTAGAACTAAAGCCTATCACCTAGATTGCTCCTTCCAAAGTTTGATATGATCGGAGTTCGTTTTGATGCAGTACAACTTTAGTGTACATAACATTGCCATAGGATACTGTGTATAACAAAATTTCGGATCCGGATTTTCTTAAACAAAGATGTGATTTTCTATATGAAGGACCTCGATTTGAGCTTAGGTAGCCCTTTCACACAAGTGATTATATATGACAAAGCATTATGTACTGCAAAAACACATTTTTTTGAAAATGAGGGCGCCCTCATCAGGAAATCTCGGAGTCGCCTTTAACACCTTCATTTTGGGCTAAGTTGAAGTATATAAATACTTTTATTTTTTTTATTTTTTTTAAAAATAGTGATCAATGGAACAAATGTGTTTTAAGTTGATTTTTAAATGTATTTTATTGTTTTCCTACCCTGCGATATTTAAGAAAATTATTAAAAATGAATTACAGGACAATGGATGCACCTATGTCGATGATTCTTCATTAATAATTCTGATAATTCAGTAAAAATGAAATTAAAAAAAATATTCCATATTTCACATCAAAAGCGCACCCAATTTTGTCTAAATGTTCGAGGCCTATAACTCGTTTCGTTAAAATACGCAAACTAAATCCAAACGAGTACGAACGTAACTAGAAAACGCTACATCTATGACATGAAATTTGCACACATAGTAAGCACTATAGGCCGAGGAACCATGAAGGCCGATTTTCAAAATTTGTTCCATTCAAAAAAAATTACCCATGAAATATGCGATTGGTCGATTGCCGCTTGCCATGGCAACGGTATTAAAAGATCCGGCTCATGTTCACTGCGTATTTATCTCCTGCATATGTCACCCCAGGTTTCGTCCCAGTAGGCATGTTTAGTTATTTAGTTACATTCGTTCTAGTGTTTAGGCCAATCAGAGTCTTACGGGGTTACCATGGCACCAGCGCAAAATTTTCATGGCTTTTAAAACTTTGTGACATGGCTACATATGACTATATAACAATGTATATACCACTATTTAGGAAAATTAAGAAAATCATTTCAAGTTCACTGCTTCCGACCCCATACCCCCCCTTAAGTCTTTAAAAAAGACGAGCACTCGGGTCGCGTCGGATGTTGATGCCTAATTTGAATTCTCTGTTCTGGTTAGGAGGTCACGTCTTACCTACCCCCTGGCTTATATTGGGGGGGGATTATTCGACGATATCATACCATGCATTATGCTAGCCCAATCCAAACCCTCCTTTGACTCTCTCCCTCCCCGGCAGTGTGGCCTGCGAGATTTGGCTCTCGGCATAGCGGTTTTCAGGAAAATGGGCGATTTTTTGAGTGGAGAGGATTTGTTTAAAAGGAACATCACTAATTATTAACAGAGATTCGTCACATTAGACACATGGTGTTGATGTAATCGATTCTGATTGTACGGTGTAGCTGAATATTACGCAAAATATGAACGATTTGCGCATCAAAATGTTCCAATCTCAATTTCTACTTAGCCTATAAGTTTACTTGTACTTTTTCATGCGGAACCTGTTTTTAATAAACAGTCCGATCAACGATTGGTAAGTTCTTTATATCAGTGTACGAATTTGTTGTCGAAGTCATTTTAGTGAGGTTTTAGCAAGGCGCTTTTACTGATGGGAGGGGACGTGGGCCACGATGAATGAGCTAAGAATGCAACCGCAATGAGACATACGGAAAGCGGCTGTCTATCTATATGATGCAATGAAGTTTATAGTACAAAGCGGAGATAATCTGAACCTACCAACCCCAAGAAACTTAGAAAGAACCAAATGTAAAAGGGTTGAAAAGACATCGCAAGGTTCTTGGATATATTATTCAATTCTACAATCTAATTCTAACTCTAACCTCTAAACCAAATTCTTTATCTTTACCTACTTTACTTGACGTAGCGGCATAGAACCTAGGTTTGCCTGGCAACCTCTGTGACCGTTTGCCTTTTATTCTGTTGTTGACATTCTGTTGACTGGGTTCTTCCAGCTCACCGTTGGATGTCCCCTTTCTTGCTGAAGTCTTGGTCAAGTACTTGATGGGATGAGTCTCTCTCTAAAGGCCAATATCTCACCATGTGAGCCTTTCAGGAAATATATTTTATATTCCGGCGGACGAATCCCTCTACACCGGGGTTGGTACCATTTTTGTGACCCATCGTCTTCTGCTCCCAGTTGAATTCAACAAGCCTTCAAAACAACAGAATTAAAAAAAAAAAAAAAAAAAGGCACACCCCGGCTCAAAACCCACAAGTACCTTCTCCCCTTCCCTTTATTTCGTCAAGGCTTCAGAATTCAACTGGGAGCAGACAAGGTGGGGTCCAAATGTACCAACCCCTACACCGGCGGTAAGATAGTGCGGCTCGGGATTTAGTTGACGCTTCACGCAACATTAATGTTAAGTTTCATGCTTTATTCCGTTGTCGTACTATGGAGCCCGGACGATGGCTCCCGGCGGACTGATTTCTCCGTTACACCGGTCCACAGCCAAAAAAACCCTCCAAATCTGTTGTGCAATTATCTTTGGGCTGTAATTTTGTTTTTTATTGGAAGCTTGCTGAGTTGCTTATTGATAATGAGTAAGGATCATTATCTTCCATCGTCTTTTCATATAACCGAAGAAGAGCTGCCAAGAAAACCCAATTCTAGACGGTCCGCCAATTGGTTGACGCACGTAAAATTTGAAATTTATTATATATGGTATGTCCAATGAATCTTGCTTACTCCAAACCCGTTGGAGCTGACGAATCAACTCAATCATCTCCACTGTAGAGTTATTTCTGAATTTTGTTTAATGAATAACGGACGAGAACGCAAAGCACCCAAATTGCACTCAGTATTGCTGTAATTTCTTTGATATTTAGGGGGAGGAATATGGAATTAGGCTTGGCCGCCATCGTCTGCATATACCGATATTGTCAAAGCCCCATCTTCAAAATACTAACAGCAGCAGTGACATCTTTCGGCAAGTGTATGTCTTACGGCGGTCCGGTAAGTACGTATTCCTGTTTCACTTCTAAAATGAAAAAACAAAAATTGAAACCAGCGTTTTAAAATTCTCACAGCCTGGAATAATACCGGAAGGCATTGTGGGAAAAAGGGATGGGGCCCGTAGCGATTGCGTTTTCACTTTTCGTGTGGATGCACCGAAGTAACCGACAAAAACGTTCAATTTTCTCGCTTGGTTCATAGGTTCAGGACCCAATTACGAGACATATCCAAAACAAACATAGTAACGGAACCATAGGCATGCTAAAATCTACCATAGAACCCATTCGTTTTCCGGAGATATTGAGATTAGTTTCATTTGCATGCAGTCGCTATGACGGAATGATAAACGTTAATCTCTCGCGAAGGACTAATTTAGATAATATCTTCGCAGTCTGTGACACAGACTTACACATTCCGGGGACCGCCGTCTGTAGTCTTAACACAGGGAACGACGGGCTTAAGGGGACTCTGCCGATGCTGTTTCAATGTGGACGTGCTGCAAGCCGCTGTCTAAAAACAAAATAAATGTATTAGCTATATGAACTTTGTGAATATCCATGAGACTCAAAAAGTCGATTTGCTACATGATGATATAAGGTGGGCGTGGTTCTTAGCATATTTATGAATATAATTGGTCACGTGTGAATATTGAATGAGGTTACAAAATATGACATGAGATTCAAATTTCAGATCGACTGAAAAATCTTTTGGAAACGTTGAATAGTTTGTGATGTGACCTTTTTTTGTGACGGTTGCATATTTTGTGACGTCCATTATGTGCTGCCAAAATCGTGAATCTGCACAGTAAGATATTGTTGCATTCACATCATGTTTAAGTTACAGGCAACAGAATCGAGATAATTCATAACAATGACATAGCAATTAAATGTTATTACACTGAAAAAATCTTAAGTTATGAGATTTACTATTTGTTAATAGCCATAAAACCTAAATTTCGTCAAAATTTTAGTTATGACTCTGTAGCTCACACATGACGATTTCCATAATCTCTGCTCTAATAATTTCTGGTGGATAACGCGTCAAAACGCCAATCTCTCTCAGAAGAACCGCAAGGGCCAGTCATAGCTACATTTCTTTGTGCTCAGGTTTTTTGATGCATAAATACACCACCGGAGATTACAAATCAAACAAAACCAATCAAAAGGTTAATAGAAAGATAGTTGTGTGTGAGGAAATTTTTAATTAAAGGCATGTCTCACACGCAAGCTGAATATTACATATATTTCGGGCTATATTTAGTAAAGCATCCGCGGCCAGATAGGAACGAAAACCATTACATTAACGGCAAGTATAATAGGGAACGCAGGGCTGTTTCATGCGATATGGGGGCCCCAAGTCAGACCCAAACAACAAAACGAATCAAAATAGTACAGCATGCAGGTTCTGTTACGAAGTTTCGTGGACGTCAAAGGTCAGAAAGATATCTTTAAACACAAAACAAAATGAGCTTGTGCACATTGCACAAGTGATCTGAACTTTATTGATTTTAATATGATTTTAATGAGACTGATTGGTCAAGAATTTGGAAGGTCCAACTTCACATTCATTAATGATACACTCAAGGTAAGATTTCCAGGCTTATTATTATGCGATGATTATTAAAAGAGAAGCGTTACAGTTCACGATGATATGATCACATGTGAACGCCCCAAAATGACAGACATGCAGAGATAAAATCCCACGGTATATATCCATGGAATTCTTCTCAATCCTGAAGAAAACTTTGTGCAGCAGTTCAAGACGGAGCGGGGGGTTGTCTTTCTGACGACACTAGATTCCACAGTTATCAGGTCTCGGGATGCGAAAGGACCTGGCAGGATAGCAGAGAGAAGCGTCCCTCAGTTGGAACAATTGCATTATCTGGTACCCATTTTTACAAATCATTAAACTTTAAATGTGAAGTTTTGACCGAACTTTAAAAAACTCTTAAAGTTCATTATTTATAAGAAATGCACTTAGAGCTTCGATGGGAAATCGAATTTTTAATACAACCCCTCAAGAACGGGAAGGAGATTACCCTGTGTGGTTTTCAGTCGGGGGGGGGGGGGTCGTTCAGTTTAAACAATTTCTACCACGCGGGGGCATAAAATAGAAAAGAGGAGCCTAAACCTCCACAATCACTATGAGGCAAGTGAGCTGAGTTCAGTAGCCTTGGGATGTGAAACCTGTAAAGAGGACACTGGCACATTGAAAAATAGTGCGCCCTCAAGATTTCAAAATCGATATTTTGCATGGTTTGTAAAGCTTTCATATACAAAAAGCCATCACCGAATGATTAAGACCCAAATCAGCGTCCTTATGGGTAAACAGAACGAGTTTGTAATTGAAAGTCGCGGCGACATTAATACAGCAGACGACGGAAATTATTGGCGTTTAACACAATAAACACGCACGCCGTATGCATCGTTTCCCACCTATGCCACACTGTATGAGCGGTCTATAACCTTTGTGGTTTCATATCAGTGAGTACGAGTCAAAAATATTCATGTAATATACACAATGTTGATTAAAGTTCTGGAAAAATTAAAAGTGGGCCTACAAATTACATGGACTTATTTCCTCATCTCAATGTCCCTCAGCTGTTTTGGGGTATGTTATTTTTATGTGTGAAAAATATATCTCTGTTCTTCCAAGGCTGCCTAGACTATCATTGAGGCAAATTGAAGAAATTCATATTTTGTGAAAATGTGCCAGGCCGCTTTACAACAAATGACCATGCATGTTGGGTATCATAAATCATGCAATAAGAAACAGAGGGGTGTATTTGCTAAATGACATGGTGAATGTGAAAGTATTGCAATGACGCCATGGGAAGAAGTTTATGCTCTTAATGAATATTCCAATAGCTTTGTGCTTAATCTACCAGAACAAAGTATCAAGAACTCACTTGTATTATATTCATGAAGCAAACAGACGTAGTATGTGTAACAGTCCACAGATTTTCCCTGAGCTTTGAATCATAGACAAATGACCACTCTGTATAGTAACTCTGATCATCAATGAAAGGCCTGTGCTAATATCATGAATATAAATCTCAAGTGAGCGTTTTGAAGTAGTATGATATTATTTATATTTGTGGGTTGCCTTCCTAGAACGCAAACCCCCCCTTACAATGTGGGTTCGTCATGTTTTTAACTTTTTATGCATTAGAGGAAAGAATGAATACCTCATGAACCGAGTCTATTACATGCAATATCGCAAAAATGACAGTCATCAGCCAGTTACAACATTGAGGGTGCTCTCTGCTTATCCTGCCGGGTCCTTTCTTTCCGTAGTTAACTTATTGTGTATTGCAGCATCATCTTTAATAGCCACCGTTTCACTTAGTAACGCATGATATTGATTTGATAATTATCTACGAGTATCGATTGTAGAACGCACGATTGCCTTTATCCTTAAGGTTTTATTGGAGTAAAATTCTAGGCACGTCCTTCAAACGAGTCCCTCGCTGATTGGGGGTTAGGGGGCTTCTTAGGTCGCTACTGTCACGGGTTGGGCCCCACTCTGCCGGTTTTTGAGAAATTGATTGGTTCGATTTTGTTGAGTGAAAAAATGAAGATTCATCTAGCTATTCAAGCGAGGGTAAAATTTCATAAGTTAACTACGGAAAAAATATCGTGTCTCGATATAATCGCCACGGTTCTATCTGTCGCAACTGTACACTTGTGGACCACAGTTTGGAATCTTATTTGATTCCCAGGACCGTTTAGCTTCAAGGACGACAGCAGACTATTCAATTTGCGTTCAGTGTGTACTGCGCCAATTGACATTATCGAGAGATTTATTTATTTAATGAACTAATGGATGCTGGCAAAGTTGCTTTCCAACAATATCTCCTTATATTATATTTCGCAAGTGGTTTTCCCACATAAAACAGTCTTTACATCATCATCAAGCATAAACATAACCTAGCACTGTCCAATTGAATTTCACACAAATTACATCTCTGCATGGCATCATCTTACATAAAGGACATAATGGGAAATACCTAATTTTGGCATCGTTTTGATCTCAAAGAATAAAACCACTTACTCATTTTCTAAAGTTTTTTGGCATGTATTGTAACACGCACGAGTATCCGAAACATACCCTGCAAATGATAAGCCAGAAGCCAACCTATTATAGTAAAATCTTAGATTTAGTATTACGGTCCGTCGGATACTTACTTACAACACGTAATTGAATGGAGATTCGTATCGTCGAATATCAGCCGTTTCTTCCTTCCTGTGAAACTCTACAGTGGAAAAATAACTAAATGAGAATTCATAGACTTATCTTCAATTTTAAGCTATCTCTGCAAATTGCAAATATTTTGAACCCTCTATGATAAATCACCTGCTAGTGTTCTTTAACATTTTGGGAAATTCGGTTCATCTCTGCCAAAGCTCTACTTGTAAACAACAGGTGCATAGTCTCATTATAGCACTAGGGGAATTTCCACTTTTTCTTCCATCATAAAACAGAAGTACATTCCATGTTGAGAAATCTTTTCTCAGGTAAATTGAGGCATAAAAATTTATATTAAAACAAAAATGAAGGCTATATAACACTGCACACCGCAATCCGGGTGTGACGTTTTGACATAGAGGTGCACATTATTCACCGTTAGTAGTTACACCACCTTTATAAACATTTATGGATATTCATGAGGTATAGGTTGCCCTATCTGGGATGTACTTCGGTCCGGAAAGTGTGTAGTCTGTGTCACAGACTGCGAAAGATATTATCTAAATTGGTATTGCGCGAGAGATTAACGTTAACAGTCCGTCATAGAGAATGTGTGTAAATGAAACTAAATCTCAAATATCTCTGGAAAACGGAGGGGTTCTATGGAAGTTTTGGCATCAGAGGGTCCGTTACTATGTTTTGTTTTAAATACGTATCGTAATTGGGTCTGAACCTATAGAACCTAGCGAGAAAATTGAACGTTTTTGTCTGGTACTTCGGTACTCGCAGACACGGAAAAGTTAACACGCAATATCTACGGGCGAATCCATTTTTCCCACAATGCCTTTCGGTATTATTCCGGTCTTGAGAATTTTCAAACACTACTTTCATTTTTTTTTCAATTTTAGAAACAGGAATTACGTACTTACCGGACCGCCGTATCTGGGATGGATCGTTCAGGAGTTATTAGCCAAAAGGTCAAAGGTCAATTTTTTGGTCTACAAGGGTCAAAATGAAAAAAAAAAATGCACGGATTTGAATGAAAATGGTTTCAAATTTATCCTTTTACCAAGCCAATTCATATTAAGAAGAGTTTGCCATATCTAGGATCTCTCATGACCATGATAACGCTCGAATATAAATCCATGTCCGTTGAACTCTATTGAGTCAGCCAAATTTGGGTATTACCATGGTAAGAAGTAATCATGGATAGGGCAAACTTTTGACCTTTTTGCTATTAACTCCTGAACGAGCCATCCAAGATAGGGCAAATTAAACCGTTTCTGAATCCTTATGACGAAACGAACACATTGGTGAAGGGTTTTGCAACAATATCAACAACCTGACATTTGGCCCCTGTACAAACTTCAATGGTGCCCTCAGGTGGAAATATGACACTGAAAATTTCACAATAGGTTGAAAGTAATTCTCTATGATGCCCTTTATCCTATAAAACTGATTTTGGCCACAATTTTGGCCACATAATATGAAGTAGGAGACAACTGCCTCCTGACAAATTCACAATAATAATAAACATCAATTAACATGGTAAAATATAACATCAAGTACACAAAGTGTAATAATTAGTAGGCAAAAAATAGTTGCCTCGAAGCATCAGCAATTTTTGAGAGGTAATAGAATGGACAAACACCAAACCCCCCGCCAATGCCCCTATCAATCCTGTATATCAGTCAGCAGAAAATATAAATACTACTACATAATAATTTTATGGAGATGGGGAATACATTCAAGACATAACTCAGCAAACAACCAACCAAGACAAGAAACACACTTAACAAAAGGAAGCTTATTAAGAGGTTAAAACATTTTTTGCATTATACATATACTACAGGACATAAAAAACAAAGTTAAATGAGAAATTTGAGGGAAATATATTGGTTTCTCAAACACGAACGTCGCTTACCCCGCGTGACTCCTGTCATCATCATGTGCATCAAGTAACAAGGGCGTTTCTCGCATATGATGCTCATCACTGGTAATTTGACCCTTGATGACCTTAAATTACCTTATAAATATTGTCTAACTTTTAAAAATAACTGTACAAGTTACATAAAAACCTACCAACTATTGGGACATTGACCTAAGATACCTTTAGTGACCTTGGGGTGACATGGAAAGCATTTTTCCACCCTTCGTTCTTCCCCAGTCCCTGTGAGGAGGTTTTTTCCAATGCAAAAAGTAAACATCATGCTGACCTGTTGTACAAGTTCCATGCATGTCCTATGTCTGCAGGAAACCTCACAGAGGAACCCGATAGGGCCATCGCCGCACTATACCAGGAATGGTTCTTACCATCGAGAGACTACACAACCGCAGTGTGGAGTTCTTATAATTGAAAACAGACACAACCGTTGTAGAACCAACCTCAATGTCTGCCTGACAATAAAACATCGAGTCCTCACCATTGAGCTAGGCTCTGTCATAGTTTACATAGTTTACAAACCTCTATCAGTAGATTTCAAACACCCTCAATTAAATCTGAGATGAAACTCACTCCTTATTATGAAGAAAAACCCCAATTCCTGCAAATCCATCCAATACACAGGTGTGTGCTCTCCATCTACGCAACCGTTAAGCCAAATGTCAGCTTAAAAGTAACCTGGTCAGGAACACCCCTGGAAAGCACTATGATATCGTGTCTACCTAGGAGTTACCTTGGACCACACTCTCTCTCTATAAGACCCACATCAAGAAGACGAAGAGTAAAGGATGTTCACCGCAATAACATCTTGAACAAAACCACTGGCATAAGATGGGGTGCTCGACCACATACCACTAAGATCGACGGCACTTACCCTGTGCGCTATTCATGTGCAGAATATGCTTGCCCTTTATGGGGAAAGAGTCAACCCATCTGCTAAGGACTTGATTCGCATTATATGCCTCTGCCGGCTTATCACAGGTAGCGAGCTGCCAAGTATCAATGTGAAGCACCAATATGGGGCCAATGTAAAAGGTTTTCACATTGGTCAAACTTTTAAACATACAAACATGTTTGAAACCATTTTTCCATATTTGCCGTCTAGTCATAAAGATTCCAAAAAAAATTGATAGTTTGTGCATTTACCGACCATTGGTTTGTGAGTTATAGAGTAAACAATACTAAAGGTAATACAAAGGTCAATCTCAATTTGTACGGGGTCAAAACGTTGAAGTTTCTCTGATTATATTAATACTGGCAAAGTATTGCATGAGGAAGAGGACTCCCAAAAATATGGTTTAGTTTATAATAACCATACCTATAAACCTAAATGTTCATATATGGCATAAAAACTACATTTTTGGAATCCCTTATGCAGACGGACAATAGGATGTAGATTTCAATCATGATTGGAGTATTTGGTAAAGTTTGACTTCCTGTGTAACTTAAATTTGAGACCATAATTTGAGACCACTACCTGCATTGATATAGAGGGTCCTACTAACTAACAATGTGTACGCGTAGAGTAGTGGGACATGATGATGATGTTGTGACCCGGCCCGTGCTCCTGCTCTACGTACATTAAAGGTCCATGGTCCGATCGCTATATGGCCTCGTCCCCAGAAGCCCAGATTTTACCGGAAGTTGGCCATATTTTGGTATCGGAAGAAAGCTAACTATTTTTCCTCATACCCTGTGAAATCTGAGGGCCAAAGTATGTTTGGTTTGGCAGTAATGAGCGAAAATGTCCCCCAAATTTTTGGTCGACCAATATTACTTTTACACAGTACTCTAGGGGCTTCGAAATCACTTTTCTGCTCTCACTGAAAACGCATTGGAAATATTACGGCGCGAAACTTTACAGGTGGGGTTTTTGGGTGAAGGCCAATCTATCAATATGAAAACTTCACATCCTTAAATCGGCATGCCCCCTTTAATACACGAATTGAAAAATAAAATCCAATATGTGAAACTTATTTTAAACCATTGGTTCGTGTTTCATATTATGATGAATTGTCTTTCTGTTGGAAATTCCAGAATTATTTGGCTGCTTCCACACTATCTTTCTGGTGCCAATGTCCTGAAATAAAGGGATGGATAAAGGCCGATGTATAATTGATTAAGCACATATAGATGTAAGACAGAATTCTAGGAATCCTTTTTAATTACATAATCCATACCAAATAACAAAATATCCGTTTAAAAAATTGCAATTTGTTTACGTTGCGTTTTCATTCAAGTTCGTATGTATTGTGTACTGTTCTAAAATAATATACAAATTTCTCCAAAGGATTTAGGATGAATATGCCTTAAGAATAAATACTTCTGCAAATGAAAAAACAAACACATTGCCTGTGAAAGTATAACGGTAATTTAACAAACACAGTGGTCATCTTGAGTAATAGAAGCACACAAATAGATAAATAGATATTATTAGATATTCAATTCAAACTTTGATATTGCCCCAATTTCCGATCACTCAACTGAATGAGGGCCTTTTACCAAAAGATTAAAACTGATGAATCTTAACAAATCTGCTCTTTTTCGGAGAAAATAATAAAGGGTTTTAGAAGTGATGTGCATTTTTGACCAAAAATGCTATTTTTAATCATTTAAAAAAAAAAAAAAAAAACATTTCCTTTTTTTTTTTTTTTTTTTTTTTTTTTTTAATCTAATTTATTATTAGTTTACAGCAGCGCTTGCATTTTGTACCGTTGTATAATCCATCTGGTGGGACAGTTAGCACAGCAGCCCCACAATTTACACATCATCTAGCCAATTTTTCAGTGGTTATTGCACTGTCCCACAGTCCTCGCCTCTGTCTTTGAGTTCATAGTCGCACTGGGTAAAAAGATTAATTACACTGAAAATGCTAAACTAAAAACATGAGGACTTCTGTTCACAGCTTGCCACTCCTGGAAATGCCAATCCTAATACCGCGCCTGCTATTACATCACATCTTGCAGTTAATAATTGTCCATTTCCCTATTCACTGTACACCAGTGCCATTCCAATCGGCCTATACCTGTCATGCGTACTCTGTTCTTAACGCAATAGGACCTGAGAAATCTGACGTCATTGCGAGAAAAGTGCTCAAGGGATTTTCTTGTCTTGGTAGAAGCTCTAATTGTTACGAATATATTATCATCAATACATTGTGGAATTTTTATTATGATAGAACACTCAGAAAAATCCGAAAATGATTTTTTTTTAATAAAGAGTGGTATTTTGGTAGGGTATAATTGCTAACTCTATGGAAAATCCCAGGAATTGCTGGGCAAGATTCAAGAGAGCAGCCATGGCCAAACGGTTAGCCCTATACGCCTTCGTAGACGCTGACCACGAAGATAATCTTATTTCTATAAGGTGGATGAATTTTTGGGTTGACATATGGCACTTAAAAAGGTCCGAAACGACATTTCTAACAAGGCTTTCAACATGTGTAAAAACAGGTCTACTCGCCAATGTTCATACACACAGTGTGTGGGTAATCGCTCATCCATAGCATGTCATTGATCAGTGATGGGATGGTGCCCTGGAACGTGGGGAATCATTTACATGAAGGTCCAACTGGATGAAGGATTCATTGTCACAATTATTTGGTGGGTGGGGCCAAAATGGTCGGGGGCCCGTTTACCGTGGACACTAATGCACTATGAACCAACTTGTCCACAAAACGAGATTACACAGGACCCCTGGAATTACACTAAACCGGTATAAAAAGGAGATATGGCCGCAGGGCCATAGTCCCAGGCTTCATAGAACAACCCCGGGGGCGAACAAGGGCATTGAATAAAAAAAGCGTGAAACTAATGTTGCGTCCACTGACGTCATAGAAGAGTGTCAATGACTCGCGTGTGTCTGTTCTTCACCGTTGTGGGCGGGCTTGTGAGTCCGACGGACTATACTTCCTTGCCACATCTGGATTAGTGCGGAGATTGTAGAATATGCGACTTTTTACAGTCCTGCTAGCTTTTTCAGTACCGTGGTACCTGAAGGAGAGTCTAAGGCCATTTGATAGCTCTAATATGGGGATAAAGAGATAAAGAGATTGGAAATATATTTTTCGGGTATCGTAGTTGGAACTCGAGTACCTAAAATGCTTTAAATTCCAAAGTTAGAGCTGAATCGGATTTCCGTTTCAATGAAGTGATCAGTTATGAAGGTAACCAGTGCCATAGGATACCGTGTTATAACAAAATCCGGATCCGTATTTTATAACAAAAAGTGGTGATTTTCTATATTGAAGGACTTCGATTGATCTTAGTTATTTCACACAGTCGTCTTTTCTTCTTGCGTATGAGGCGGCAGTAGTAGACTACACATAATGGTTGGAGCCGGTTTGAGAAATCGTATTTGCACCGGTGGACGACGAAAGGAGGACACTACATTGAGAATGTGTCTTCCGCAGTCTGTGATGAGAGAACCACAAGGAGGCTTAGAGATGGTCCGCAAGGGGGGAATATGCTTTTGCAACGACGGACAACCTGTGGGCGAATCGGTCAAGGTTGACCACAGTAATTCGGTGGAAGACTACTACTAGGTGGGGGTTCTGTCATATGTGTAAATAGTTTGTGGTCTAGTATGGCACGCTCACGTATCAAATCATGGCGCGTGTTCCGCGATGTCGAGTTTCACGCGCTGTGTACCGAGTTTTCCTCGCATATGTCGAGCCGTGTGTGAAGCGTTATATGTCGAGTTTACAGCGCTTATATGTCCGTTTTGCCCTCTATACATCGAGTTTTGCTCTCTATATGGTGAGGTTTGACATAAATCAGGTCCAGTTTCAAAATCTCGAAATGATTTTTCTCAACTGAGGGGAAAACTCGACATGATTTTGGTGTATGTGTCAAAAAAAATCATGTCGAGTTTGCTTTTAATGTTGAGAAAAAAATCATTGTCGAGTTTGCTCATGTGAGAAAAATCATGTTGAGAAGAAAATCATGTCGAGTTTTGTCATGTTGTGAGCCAAACTCCATGTCGAGTTTGCTATGTTGAGAAAAAATCATGTCGAGTTTGCTCATGTTGAGAAAAAAACATGTCGAGTTTGCTCCTGGTGAGAACAAAAAATCGATGTCCGTGTGCATTATGTGAAACCATTCCGTCTCAGT
>JAMKCH010035945.1:0-15768 GCA_023653785.1 Ophioderma brevispina
TGTGATAAATACGCATTTTTTAGGCATTCTCGTTCGCAGGTATAGTTTTCCTAGACAATTACCAACGTAACTGTCAAACAATATCAAATTTTGAAATTGGGGACGCTCTTCAAAAAATGTGCTAATATGCTGTTAACTCATCTAGAAAAAAAATTGACTTTTGGGGGAAATGTTGACCTTTTTTGACTTTCCCCACCCCCTGGTCAGTACGACCCAGGAAGATCCCTGGGAGAATGAATTACATGGGTAGTAGGGGGCTTGTCCCTCCTCATATCCTTAAGTTTGGGCTCTCTAGCTCATCTGGAAACCAAAGTTAGGCAAAATGTTTACTTTTTGTGAATGTTTCTCTTTTTTACATGTCCCCACCCCTGTAAGACCTAGGGGAGGTCCCTGGGGGAAGGAATGCATGGTAGTGGGGTTGGCCCTCCTACAACAGACCTTAAGTTTGACTACTCTAGCTCAGCTTGAAAAAAAGTTTGTAAATGTTTACCTTTTTGGTGAAATGTTGACCTTTTTTGACATTTCCCCACCCCCCACCTGTCAGACCCAGGGGAGGACCTTGGTGCATTGATTCTTGGTTAGATAGGGGCCTTGTGCCCTTCTACAATAATATCTAAGTTTAGGGACTAGCTAATATGGGAAAAAGTATGGCAAAGTTGTACCTTTTGGGGGAAATTTGAACCTTTTTTTTTTTTTTGAAGTTTTCCCCACCCCCTTCAGACCCAGAGGACCCTGGTGGCCATTGATTACTTGGTGTGTAGGGGCTTGTGCCCTTCAACAATCTAACCTAAGTTTAGGTACTTCTAGCTGATCTGAAAAAAAGTTATGGCAAAATGTTTACCTCTTTGGTGAAATGTTACCTTTTTTTTGACAATTCCTCCCCCCCTGTCAGACCCCGGGGAGGACGCTGGGGGAATTGATTACTTGGTTAGTGGGGCTTGTGCCTTCTACAATATATCTAAATTTAGGTACTCTAGCTGATATGGGAAAAAAGTTAGGAAAATGTTGACCTTTTTTGGTGACATGTTTTGAACCTTTTTTTGACGTTTCCTCCCACCCCACTGTCAGACCCAGGGGAGGTACCCTGGTGGAAATGATTACTTGGTGTGTAGGGGCTTGTGCCCTTCCACAATATACCTAATTTTAGTACTCTAGCTGATCGGAAAAAAAGTTATGTCAAAATGTTTACCTCTTTGGTGAAAGTTGACCTTTTTTTGACAGTTCCTACCCCTGTCAACCCAGGGGATGACCCTTGGGGAATGATTAGCTTGGATAGTAGGGGCTTGTGCCCTTCTACAATATATCTAATGTTTAGGTACTCTACGCTATATGGGGAAAAAAGTTATGGCAAAAGGGTGTTTACCTTTTTGGTGAATGTTGACCTTTTTTTGACGTTTTCCCCCCCCACTGTCATACCCAGTGGAGGACCCTGGTGGAATTGATTACTTGTGTGTCGGGGCTTGTGCCCTTCTACACTATAGTCTAGTTTAGGTACTCTAGCTGATCTGGACAAAAAATTATGGCAAAATGTTTACCTTTTTTGGTGACATGTTGACCTTTTTTGACATTTCCCCACCCCCTTGTCGACCCAGGGAGGCACCCTGGGGGAATGGATTAACTGGTTAGTAGGGGCTTGTGCCATCCTAACAATATATCTAGTTGTTGGGTACTCTACCGCATCTGGAACAGTTATGCAAAATGTTTACCTTTTTGGTGAAATGTTGACCTGTTTTTACATTTCCCCACCCCCCTGTCAGACCAGGGGAAGACCCTGGGGGAATGGATACATGGTTAGTAGGGGCTTTGGTCCTCCTAACAATATTCTTAAAGTTTTTGGTACTCTAGCTTCATCTGGAAAAAATTAATGGCCAAAATGTTTACTTTTTTGGTGAAATGTTGACCTTTTTTGACATTTTTTCCTCACCCCCTTCAGACTCAGGGAGGACCCTGGGGGAATGGATTCATTGGTTAGTAGGACTTGTGCCATCCTAGCAAGATCTCTAATTTGGGTACTCTAAGCTCCATCTGGAAACAAGTTCTGGCAAAATTGGTTACCACCTTTTTGGTGAAATGTTGGAACTTTTTTGACATTTCCCCCCACCCCTTGTCAGACTCCATGGTCATGACCCTGGGGGAATGGATTACAATGGTTGTAGGGCTAGTGCCAGCCTACAATATAATCTAAGTTTGGGTACTCTACCTCATCTGGACAAAAGACAAGTTATGGCAAAATGTTTACCTTTTTGGTGAAATTTTGACCTTTTGACATTCCCCACCCCCTGTAACCCAGGGGAGGACTCCTGGGGGAATGGGTGACATGGTTAGTAGGGGCTTGTGCCATCCCTACAATAGTTCGAATTTTTGGTACTCTTTCAATCTGGAAAAAAATTATGGCAAAATGTTTACTTTTTGGTGTAAAATGTTTGACCTTTTTTTTGACATTTTTTCCCCACCCCCCTGTCAAACCCAGGGGAGGAACCTGGGGGAATTGTTACATGGTTAGTATGGCTTGTTGTGCCTTCTACATATATCTAGTTTAGGTACTCCTGCCGCATCTGGAAAAAAAAGTGATGGGCAAAAGTTTACCTTTTTGGTGAATGTTTACCTTTTTTGAACATGTTCCACACCCCCTTTTTGTGTCCAGACACACACCCACATACATACCTTTAATACATACATACAGTCCTTACATCCAGACATTTGCCACTTTCATAAGCCGGATTTTGCTAAGCATCCGTTCCAAACGGAAACGACGATTAGAAATTCTTCAACCGGTCTTTATAAAGAGATAGTGGCAAATGTAAAACTGTTCAAAAACGTCTCACAGACCTACAGCCTTTATTACGAAATGAATATTGTCAAATTCACTGCTGATTTCAATTTATCCTCATGATGTTGCCTTTTAACTGTCTAACCTTGAAAATAATTGCTTCACATACAAGAACTTATGTTTACGAGTCTACGAGATCTTTTGTTCAACATCACTCTGAACCACTACTGAATCCTCACTAGCATATACAACAATTCGAGTTTTTATGCTAATACCAGAAAAAAAAAAAGCCTTCCCTCGGGCGCAGCGGTCTAAGCGATATCTATTATTGATTTTAACTTTTGGATAGTCTGTTGTTGTCAATTCGAGTCTAAAATTGTAACAAGGAGGTTGAAACATGCCCAAATGTTTTCTTGTATTTGTAATTGTTACTGTTCATTATTATCAGGAAAAACAGGTTGCCAAAGTAGGTCGATTTTACAATTGAAATGAATGTTCCTAACAATCAAATGTCATCTTTGAAGGTTTTTTTTTTCGTAAAACAACAGATATCTAAAAAAGTTTTCTACTTTGGAATGAAAAATAAGAATAATTATTAAAAAATTAAAAAAAGAAAAATATGAACAATTTGAACCAAAAATATCAATCATGAACCATATAGCAAGTAATATCACAGGAAAACTAAAACTTCACTGATGAAACTATCAATTCATAATACAACATCTAAATTTTCTTTGGAAACTTTTCGCGGGATTTTCAAGGGACATCCAATTCGGTCTAATATTCTAATATTCCTTCAACTGCCCACCTGTCTAGCCACGGAAAATATATTGATTTTAATTTTCGGTGTTCAGTCGGTTCGAGTGCGGGTCAGACTATTAAATGCTGTTATAACTTTATGGTAAAGTCTCAAGTTAATGTTTGCTAGTATTCCGTTCTTTCATTCTGGTGATCATTTCTCTTTACTGAATTTATTCTAGTGATATCAGTTTTCTGGTGATCATTCTCTTTAATTTGGGTCTGTACGCTGACCACCCTACCTGACCATTGTATCAATCCATCTAAAATTGTACAAGGTCTAAAGTGCCAGTTGAGAGGACCTTTCATGAATAAAGTCGAAATTCGAGTACTGAAAAGTACTACTTTTTTTATTGAGTTTTTCATTTAGTACCTCGGTAAAATTAATAATTCTCGTATCACGCAACCATCAGATTTCAACATTCCTCCACATAATAGCCGTGTCTAGACGTTATGCTGCTTACATGTTGTCTTACAAAAAGATGTCCCTGGCTAGTCGGGTTGTGTACATATTGGCGATTCATAGATTTTACAGGTATTCTCTAATAAAATGATTCGAATTTTCATGCCATAGCCAATATGAATTGGAAAATTCATTTGTTGTTGTTAGTAAATTTTAAACCTGTTCAGACAACAATAAATATTCACATTTTTTGGCAGCAGATGCACTTTCCAGGAAAACAAGGAATTCACAGGGGTTTTTGTTGTGCAAATTTTATATTTTTAGTTATAGTTCATTTTATAGAGTTCAGCCCGGTTTGGGGGTCTTTTCAGGGTTCTTAACGTGCTATTCCAGGGATTTTCATCACCGTTTTAAGGCTCTGAGTGTCTGCTGAGTGGCTTCTTTATAAATTTATAAGCTTATCGTAGACATTAACATGCTTGTGGGAACTTGCGGTTTCCTTATAATTGTAACGGTAAACGTGGCGATAGAATTGTTACGTGTCCTCTTGGTAAAATCACTTACTAAATGCAAAAGCCCATTAACTCATTCGTTGCTTTTAAACAATTTTTTAATTAATATATAGTTATCCCAAAAGGTACGAAATGCATTTCAACAAATCTATGCCCTTTTATTCTATTTTTTCTTGAAAAAGGCCTAAAATGTTGAATATCTCCTAAACTGAAGATAAAAATATAAATGTAAAAAAAAAAAACACTAAAGTTTTATGTTCCCAGTATAATGATTTATATAAACTCAAATTTTGAAAGCCCGTGACTTCAAACTCTTCATATTTTATTATCTAATGATGTTAGAGCCGTATGGACAACAAAATCAATTACCTTATATACCGAGAAAAAATGGGAACTTCAAATACTAATATAAAAAATTGTTCAATGTTCATCATTTTGCTTTACTTAAGCGGTTAAACAACACATGACTTCCAGTTCACAGCGATAAACATACAACAAAGTATTGAATAATCAAACCACTCATCTAAAGTGATTTATACTTTTCGTTGAAACAGGATTTTCTTGCAATTGGAACCCACTGCAACTTGCAACAGCATATTGGTGTTCACAAAAATAAAGGAAATCTACCAAAAAAACGTGGCAACGTAAAAACAACAACCAATTTTTTTTTTAAAAAAAGAGTACGAGCCATATAAAGTTATAAATGTAAAGAGAGCACCAAGTAATACTCAGTGCGTCCTGCCCCATGGCAAACGTATTCCCATTTCTTATGCAATGCTAAAGAAAATGCCCGTTTTCCCACCATCAACCTCCATACAGCCTAAGTGTAAATTAATAGTTTTATGCTAGAGGCACTGATGTTACAATGCCGAGTTCAAACAGCTCTTCTTCATGTGAGGCAACCAGAGCAGCGGCAAATTTCCTATGGTCTTTAGTACTCTTCTTCCAACCAGATCTCACAGAAAGATCGGTACAAAAAAAAACGTAACCAGAAACAGAACCTATATAGTCCACTCAATCTACGGTATGACCTAGACAAAATTGCTACAGAAGATTTTCTTGCTGTAACTTGTTGTACAAACCCTCCCAAACAACATATCAAAAAGGTAGAAAAAAGGAAGCATGGCAAGACATGCTAATTTGCATAAAACCTATGTGCCATTTTTGCCTATAATTTGGTTATTATTTAATATATTAAAAGAGGACGACCCGATTTAAGTAGATAGAGTTTTCATCTTGATAGAATAGTCTTCACCCCTAAACCCCATCTGTAGAGTTTTGCGCTGATATTTAAACCCGTTTTCATGTGAGAGCTAAAAACATGATTTTCTTAGCCCTATATGTGTAAAATTAATATCGGTCGACCAAAATGGGGTACATTTTCGCTCATAACTTCCAAACCAAATATCCTTTAGCCCTAAGATTTCACAGAGTAAATGAGAAAAATAGTAGCTTTTTTAGAATACCAAAATGTTGACCACTTCCGGTAAAATATTGGAGTATGGGGACGATGCTATTAGCAATCAGGTCACGGCCCTTTAACTCTTGAGTCTTTCTTGCTGTCCAACATAGGACCCGAGGTACTTGAGGTCTAACCTTTTTGAGTTGGGTACCGTGTGTAGGGCAGATAGGTTGATGAATCTCTTTCTCATTGACGGTCATGTATTCCATTCCGTCTCTTTGGCATTTAGATGTAGGCTGACTTTATCTGCAGCATTCTCAAATGATGCTTATTGTAGTAGATCTTGTGCAGCACATATCACATCCCCTGTTAGAGCTGCGTAGTCAAGGTCTGTGAGATGCTGACTTTGGTGACGTCTAGAATGCTTGACCGCCTTTTTATGTTGCTGTCCTACCTATTACCCAGGCTATTACCAAATGACCCCCTTTTTAAAATGTTCACATACTCAATGACCCCCATTTTCTTCTTTCCTGCTATCCACTTTTATCACAAGTTTGCATGAAATTATCCACTTTTTTAAAGAATTTGAACACCCAAATTCAAAATTTTCGCAGCCTACGTGCGCATTTTTATAATTTCATGGCAGCAATTTTATAATTTCATGGCAATTTGAACTCTGGAAAAGAGGCACTTCCTATTTTAACTTCAGGTTTTAACATCATTGGCCCCTTCTTAAAGTGTTATACTGATGACCCCATTTTTATTCAGCTTGTGTACCGAATGACCCCTTATTTTTGGGTACATTTTATATGAAAGGAACCGGGAAAGGACCCTATTTTTCACCTGGCCGAGGCACATATACCCATCACTTCGCATAGGGAGTGCCCCCCCCCCCCCGGCACCAGTTGACCCAATGTGTTTGAATAAATACTCTCTGATAATAATTTGCTAAATAAAGATCTCTCCATCCCGATTGCAGTCTGAAAAATGATCTAGAACGCAAAATTCATTTTGGCGTGAAAATTGTGGCCATCTTAAATAATGACCATCACTTTCCACTTTTAATATATCAATTGCAAGTGCTACGTCCACCTTGCAGTTATAGCCATGGAAAACATGTTCAAATACTAACAGAAAAATGGAAAATCTCCCTAAACATGTATTTATGAGCCATATACCTTTGTCGAAATATGGGCTTATACGTCCACGTAATATAAATGCAAATTAGCATGTCTTGCCAGGCTTCCCTTTTCTACCTTTTTGGTATGTTGTGTGGGAATCGTTACTACATTGCAGCAAGAAAAAACCTGTCTGTAGCATTTTGTCCGGGTTGTACCTAGGATTTTTCATAGATGGAGGGACTAATAACCCAACATAGAACAGTCGATGTAGATCAATGAGAACGGAAGTGCGCCGGGTGGATGATGTTACAATGAGATTGCGGCTTTAATTCCGTATATTGAGAACTTGGTTCTGACCGGATTTCCCTCGACGTCCCTGAAATCATTGAACTAAACATATCTCCAACAACAAGAAATCAAGCACGGAAAAAAGCGAAAGCAAGATCAACTTGAAAAGTATTCAAGTCAGAACAAGACGGCCTTTACCACATGGATGAGGGATTCTAACTCCAAAACCCAACTACCAATATAACCTTAAAAAAGAGCAAGGGCGGTTGGATTTTATTTAATCAACAATTGGCTAATGATGATGGTTCCTTATGAAATATCATGAGTCTCAAAAAAGGAATTCGGAATAGAGAAATGGGACCAAGTTTTGACAATGGGCAGACGCACTTGAGTATACTTGGTGTGCTCTCTTTACATTTATTAACTTTAAACGGCTCGTACTCTTTTTTAAAAAAACTTGGTGGGTTTTTACGTTGCCAACGTTTTTTGCTAGAGGAAAAAGTAACACGAATTAATATTGTTAAATTCCGCACCGCAGGCAAGGGAAAAACATGCCTGGAAAATTGCAATATTTTGATAACCAACGAACTAGTGTACACGATGTTTTTTAATTCACACTTCAAAATTTCTTCCTTTGTTGTTTTATCCCTTTCTTTTCCCTCCTGAAAGTGTAACGATACAGTACCTTAAAACGATTGTATTCTGCGTTCCAGTCTCTTGAACTAAAGCTCGGTTAAGAACTCGGTGTTCACACGTCCGGGAGATATACCCTAGATGATTAAAGAAAGAAAGACATAAAGAACAAATACACAGCAAGATTCCTACTCGCGGTGTAACCAAAAGCTTAGGCTACTCCATGTGTACTCGTAGCTCGACTCCAAGTGTACCATTGATGCATTAGTGATGTAGTACCTACAACTTGCGAAGTACCCAAGACCCACCTGAGCGGATAGCAGTGTGTTTATAGCGGACCATCCTATATGTACTCTGCAGTTGCCTGTAGGTGACAGACAGGTACCCATATAGCCACCACGTAGTGGAGTTACCACAGCCAGCTACTCCCCTTCACAGGTACTCCCCAACCGGCTGCCTAGTAGGCATCACTTTGGACAATAGAGGGCCGCCCAAAACATTCCATTGTGTTTCGACTTTCTGAGTATTTTCAAGCTAGTAATGAACAGGTACCCATATAAGCCACCAGTAGTGGAGTACCACTGCAGCTACTCCTCCTTCACAGGTACTCCCCTCCGGCTGCCTAGTAGGCACACTTTGGACCCATGTAGAGGGCGCCAAACATACCATTGTTGTTGACGACTTTCTGATCATGTGTCAAGCTTAGTAATATCTATATTGAGTTGAGCATCAACACAAAACTGATATATGACATTATGAGTAAAAAAACATATAATATATTGCCCAAAAGGTTAAATAATGGATGAATTACAAAATAATAACAAGAGCTCGAAGCTCATTTGCACTCCGTGGCGATGAACAGGTACTTCAAAGGTACTCCATGAAGTAAAAATTGGTGTGTGTGTAAATATAAAATTATTATATCCCTTCATGAATATATTCAGGTTCATGATGCGTAAAAGTGCGTCGTCACATGACCAACAAATTAGTTTAACTATTTACGGGAGGGAAAGATGAGGCGATTATATTGTAGTTGTGAGAAGAGAAAATAGACGTCATGTTCCCTCTGACGTCAGAGGGAAATAGAAGCATATTTCACTCTAGCCTCGATACCCGTATTATCAGTTTCCTTTATCGGTTTTTCGTGTGGTCAATACGACGGTTTGATTCGTATATGCATGGTATATGCACAGACTCATTCTTGTATTTCTCAACGTATGTGTACGTTCGTAGAATTATTGCTCTAAAAGGAACTTTGATGCATTGATGATGCTACTTTCACCTTTGGCTGTCGACGTCGTATCGCAACAAACCATGGCTGCGCCCTGCTGCAATAACAGAGGTGAAAACCCCTTCGCAACTCAGCGATTTTGTCGTAAAACGAAGGAAGATCAACTAACGCAATTCATAGATAGGGAGGATATAGTGCTGCAGGAAGAGCCCGAAAACCCCTCTATTTGTGAGTCGTAACCGGTGGACCTGCCTAATTGAAAAAAGTGATCATAGATCAAAATGAAGATTGAAATCTCAGGAATCCGAAAACGCATGATGCAAAAAAAAAATATAAAACGTGTACAAGTGAGTTATGAGGGGGGAAGGACCCCCTATGAAAATCACTAATAATGAAATTAAACACTTGTATGCTTCTACTATTTAGTACAATTCCAATGCCTTCGCGTACAAGCATGTTTGGATATCCACCTATCATATTAGTAGTTAGCACCACTTATTAGGTTCATAAAAATAATTTAAAGTAATGTATGATCACCCATGGGGGGTTTTGGGGGGGGGAATCCACCAAAATTAGATCAAATCACCATCTATCCATGGTGATGTGGCTAAAGCTTCTGACTTATTTTCTTCACCGGAATATTAAATGTTCTTAACTATAATAAAGTGATCTGTAGATAATCCATTCATAAGTTCATACCAGCTGCACCAAAATGTATAAGCTAAAAACTAATGATTACTATTACCGGAGGGGGGGGGGGGGGGTAGCGTAGGGGGGGGGGGGTAGAGTAGGCCATCAAAGTGGGGGTTATTGGAGTGAAATTGTCTATACTTCGGAGTGTAAAACGTGTTGATAGGATTAAAGTAAAACACTTATCAAGAGATTAGTTGTAATAGCCATTTTTCTTCTAATATTTTTAAACTTAAGTTGCCAGTAGCTAACAGCCGTGGGTGGGGCGGGGGCGGGGATGTTGCCACCCCAGAGCTCTTTGACCGGGAAGAAAGAGCTTGCCTCAAAAAGAAAGATGGAAAAGCCTCAAAATCGGGAAATGTGACCCTTTCTTGACAAGTGACCCCTGTTTAAGACGCCCCTACTTGTGCACGGGGTTGTTTTTTCTGCATAGTTTTTTCATTGTTAAAAAGATTTGAGCTAAAATATATGTAAAATAAGTAATAACCGGAATCATTAATACTGAACTTTTGGCATTGTCGTATGACCCCTCAAAGTTGTCCCCTTGGGGGACAAACCCCTTAGATACGAACGTGAGTGAAAACGTGTGAAAACACCTTAGGCACTTTAGTGTTAATGCTTGTCCTTTTAGCCAAAAAAAATACCAAACAAGGACAATTCTGAAAACTTTAACCCTCGTCCTAACAAGTGGGTGGTTACAACCCCTCCCAGTGAACTTTCCTCCGGCCAGTTTAAAATGCCAAACGCTTTTGTTAAAAACATCTGGGTACTTACGTACTTAATCTGGGTTTTATTATACCTCAGCAAGACATTGAAAAGTCCTGTCCTCTTGTCCAAATTCCCGTATCCCTTATTCCCGTCAAGTGTTTTTTTAGCTAGATACATCTGTGTGTTTTTGTTTGTTTTTGTCTCTGTGCTTTTCTTATTAAGTTACCTAAGTAATATTCTATATCACCCTTACTGTAATCAATTGTTGTAATATTGAGTATATTTGACTTGTATGTATTACAGGGCCACAATAACCATAAGCCCTAATCGGGTTGTCCATTCTGGTCCTAGCCTATCATATCCCTCACCAGTTTCATCTTATACAGTCTGCACTTGATTTTTTAGATTTAATGATTCTATAATATCTGTAATTATACTTTTTGTCACGTTCGATATGTTCTGCTGAATAACTGAACTTGAACTCTTTTCCTCATCCTTTTCCGGTCATTTTAGGACAAAAATGTGAAGGTACTATCCGGAGTTAGGTATGCCATCAAAGTAAAAGGGTAAGAGGGTGTTGCCACAATAAGATTTTATTGTACAATTTTTAAAAATATATCTGCACAGTAATGGCTCTTAACTCTATGTTTTTTGTAATACTAGTCATTGCCATTATTTAAGCTGCAAGGACTTTTTGCAAACCCATGAAATTCGTATTCCAACTTTTAGCAAAAATTGGATTTCCAGCCTATTTCTTCTGATTTGTGGACTTTATAACGTCATTGTTACGCCATACTAGGTATTTGGTACTTATTTTGGTATCAATGGAAATGGAAGATGACTGTACTCTTAAATAATAACATCGGATGCTTTATAACAACTCCCGCGGGGTGATAACCCCCCCCCCCCCCCACCTCGGGCCCGTAAACTAACCATGTTATAAGGCTTGGTAAGACGAGGGTCAAAAGATAAACCCCTAGAAACAAAAGAGGATTGCGCTCGATAATTTGTCTCATCTAAAGTTAAAGGTGCGTCATTATGCTTCGTTGCATTCCAACTAGCGTCTTGTTCGTGCCGCCTTTATTCGCGTGCGTATCATCTCCGATTCCAAGCATAGCGCGCAGCGATCATGGGGTTCGCAACATAAAAGTCGCAGTGACGTCACTTCAACTTAAGATGAACACAAACATTAGGTGTCAATACATTTACTTTAATTAATAATTTCCAGTTATAAAGAGAGTTACCGCAGCCTATTTTACAATTTTTCAGCTAGAAGATCCCTATAAATTTACTGAACCAACTAACCATTTTCTTAGCTAAGATTAATGTACAAACACAGGTCTATAGATTTTACTGAACTTCATTTCTTAGCTAAACTAATTCTGTTGCAAGGCCTGAACCTAATCATTTCTTAGGAAGAGGAGTGCACTGCCGCTATATTCCTGAACTCACATTTTCGTATCCAAGAGGGTGGGACGCTGCAGGTCTATAAATTTACTGAAATAATAAATAATTAGACTACAATGATTGTGCCGCAGGCCTATACATTTCCGGAACTTAAGAGGATTGGCGTTGCAGGCCCTATTTATTTACTGAATTAATCAGTTCTTTGAAGAGGGTCCGCCGCAGGGTATCAATACAGAAATAATAATGTTCTCACAATAGAACGCTAAGCCGCGGTCTTATAGATGTATTGACGGATTATAAATAATATTATAGGTTCGTCGGCCCTATAATTTATGAACCAATCATTTCTTAGCCAAGAGGTGACGTCGTAAGGGTCAATAAATTGCTTAACTAGTCATTCATAACTGGTTGCGGAGCAATCCTATAAAGAGTGAAACTAGTAAAACAAAATAGAAGCTCCCTGAAGGAAGGCAGGATTGAAGAAATGAGGGGGGAATTCTGGGTAAAATATTTCTTTAGATATGAAGATTTACTTAACTAATCATTTTATTAGATAATAAGATGTCACCGCAGGCCTGTGATTTATGTGGCCTATAAATTATGACCTAATCATTTTCCTGCAGGGCTAAGAGGTAAGAGGATTGCACCACAGGCCCATATATTATGAACTATAAGCCCCTGAAACAGGGTAGGACTTGAAGAATATGGGAAATTTATAGGGAAAATCATTTCTTATATAGAAGATTGCACCTCATGGCCATAATTAAATTTGGGCGAAAGGCATACCATAGTCCCCCCACGCTCCGTGTACTTAGGGTTAGGAGAAAGTCCAGTTATCTAACCTAAACCCTACCTTACCCGGGGCGAAACCAGAACATTTGCAAAATGGAGGGGGCAGAAGGGGGCTGAGGCCTATTGTGGGGGGCGAATTGTGTCTACTCCATAGGCCTGTTACCACGGTTCCCTTCAGTTTGGGGGGGGGGGGTCGGCGGCGGTGGCAAGGGTTCTGAGCAGAGGGCGCCCCCCTGATGTTAAACCACTGTCCTTACCCTAAGATGATTAAAAAATTAGAGTTAAAATATGAGGTGAACAACCGTGGGACTATATTACTTGACCACGATTGTCGCAAAGATGTATAGTTTAAAATATCAGGTTTATGTTGTCCTCCCACATACCCCCCACACACAAACAAATACACACACGCGCACACAACACCTAAACCACCCCCGCAAACACACACACACAAATACAAAGCTCCGGCATGATAATTCCTGATCCATAGTGCAACCACTGTGTTCTGACAGCCCAATGGCAAAACAGCAGGGGTGGGGTAAGATTAGGGGTGGGGCGGGGAAAGAAAGGCTATTTTATCAAATTTATAGAAGGTTTTCGGTGTCAAAATTGTGGTCAAAAATATATTAGTTGGATAAATAAAATGATCAAACATGGCGAGCTGTTAATCACAAAAATGTCATACTTGGAAAATGGTTGTGGTGGGGGGGGGGGGGGGTAAACGTTGACCCCAAAACTTATGTGTACAAGTTTTTAATTTTTGCATCATGAATTTCCTGACTCCTGGGACAATAGCTACAATTTGATATATGACAAACCTTTGTTCAATTAGGTTACCACCTATCGAAAAAATTGGGCCGCTGCTGCAGCACTAATATTAATAATGTAAAGAAAAGTATGTTCTGTCAATGTTCGTGGACTTTGTAAGGAAATTCACGTCGCGCGGTGATTCCCGCGGTGATTTCAATGCCACATTGACATGCCATGATTGATGGACGCTCAAGGGTGAGCAGTATAGGAAAATTCTCTGCACTGTCACTTTCCAGTACCGACTTCAGCGTCATTTACTTGCCGAGAAAGGAACTGATTATTCGTAAGTGGGGGGAGGGAAACTTCCTCGGACTTTTCTTGGTCTAGATGGTTCAGCTGCAAGCTCATGCCATGGCAGACTAAAACCAGCAGGCTGCTTAGCCTTAGGCTAGGCCTTCAGCTTCCCCAATTTTTAAAGTTTTAAACCAAATGAAACCAAGCTATATTCAAGAAGGATTATCAACAAATGTTGCTGCGATTTGGGAAAACCCGCCACCTGGTGGGAAATTTATACTTTGGTTTTTACTATCGCTTGCAGAGTTTTGAAATATTAAGTTTCCAAACTGTTTACTTCTTTTTTCTTGATTACACACATCAAAAGTTACGCCTCATACAAATCTGACAAAAAATAAAGTACAATAAACAGATTGTTAGATATTTCCTTATTTTTTCAAACTGTCCTGTGTGACATGTGGCGAGTTTTCCCAGAATCACATCACAAATATTATGATCTTATCTGGATCTTTGTGGAATCATTGGCCCCCCGTCGGTGAACTGAAAGGGCGTGGGGTTACTATTCGCTCGAGCTTCGGTCTCCGAGAAAATAGTATCCCACATCCTCCAGAGTTCACCTCGGGGGCAGTAGATTCCACAAGATCCCTCATGATCATTAAATATTGGGTATAATATGAGATAAGAGAGATGAGATGAGAGGAGAGCGGGAGAGGAAGAGAGAAAGGGAGAGAGAGATGGTTAATTCGAATTTTTGGGCGTTTAGTGCCCGTTTTATTTTAAAGATGCTATTGTGTATCCGTCTATCTCCACTTTTTGGTCGCTAAATCAAACTTACCAGAAATAATCGTAAATATTTGGCCCGTAATATATACAAATCCTTACCGGACCCTAATGTGGGATTTGATTGCTCGTAACTCAAGCCGAAGCCCTTCTGTCAATGCAGTCAAAGCGAAACTTGGTGGCAGCGTAACAATGGGTGTAGTGAATCATTTGACGAACCCTATGGACTGACGTACTGAAAATTATAAGAAAATAAATGTAAAATTAGGCATAATGATTCATCAGGGAGAGTGGATTTTTATTGTTGAAATTAACCACCCCACGGTATAATAAAAACGAGATTAGTGGTCCCGGGTTAGTGGTCCAGGGAAGCTTCCATAAAATATATAGCATACAGGTCGGGGTACTGTAAAGAAAGAAAAAAGCAATCTTTAAATTTATTCGTAACTTTTAATAAATTAAAACTGCTTCAGCGGTTTTAGTTTGTAGATGATTTACCTGTTCCCTAAGATCCTCTCATTTATCCATCCTGTATAGATTTAAACCAATTTGGTCATGA
This sequence comes from Ophioderma brevispina, assembly GCA_023653785.1. NCBI lineage: Eukaryota > Metazoa > Echinodermata > Ophiuroidea > Amphilepidida > Ophiodermatidae > Ophioderma > Ophioderma brevispina. Next base: position 15,139 of record JAMKCH010035945.1, read on the forward strand.
AGCATCTGTGAATTTTGGCTTTTTGGAAGGCATAGTCGTTAGACACAATTTGTGTCGTATTTTGTTCTAGAAAGAAATCATACAATTTTTTTTTAAATATTAGAGACATATAAGATTTCCTACATTTGCAAGTTATGTTCTGGCAAATGCGAATGATTTAATCTACTTCATAATTTGTCGCAATTCGCAATACAGTACTCCACCAACGATTGAAGAGGCGATGTTTTCCCGATGCATCAGGGAAAAACGTCCACACATTAGGCGCGCCGCTAATACAATATACACAGGAACACGCCACATCGTCACATATCACTAGGTGTTCAATAAGGTCCGTGCGGCGAATACACAATAAACCTTTTTGTTTTTATCACAATAGTCCGGCAGCGGGAAGCCTGATTTGGCATGAGATCAAAATTCTGAGAAAGTATGTTTTTAAGCTGATTATATCTTCTGAAAGGTATACAGGGAACCAAGGGGGTTGTAAAATTGCAAACCAATGGGCAATTGAGAAATCCAAGATGGCCGCCATTGGGCTGTTAAAAACTCAAAAATTGCATTGTACTCAGGACCGGCCAACCAAAAATGCCAAGGTGGTAAATTAGTGTTTTGTTGCATAATAGCTGGAGTGTT
>JAMKCH010035946.1:0-23672 GCA_023653785.1 Ophioderma brevispina
CAGTAATGAAGCATGTTAAGGAGCAGTGTCATATAGGTACAGCACAAAGACAATGGACATATTTGGTGGGATGCTGTTCTATACCTTTAGGGATACAAGGTAACAGAAGATACTTTACATTGTGTGCTTTGTGGGGTTATGGTAGAAAAAGCAGATATTGAAACATATAAGGCTGTTCATCATGAAGATTGCAAAATCGAGTTCCTGCAGCGGTTTGTGGATATATTTTTTTATGTCCCGATCCAAGTCATACTGAGTTGAACATGGCTCAGGCTATACTGAAGTTACTCTGGAGTTCTTATACTTCAAGCACTTTGCCATTCTTCTGAGGTTTGATTGCCAAAGACATAGGAAACAAAACACAATGGTGTCAACTTCCATACATCTAAGCAAGTACTATTTACAATTCTGAATACCCTTACTAAAGAGCTCATCAGAGAGTATGTCCTGGAACAACGGGCAAAGCAACTGGATGCCACTGTCTTCTATTTATTTATGACTTCTTTAAAGAGGGTAGCCTCAATCAGTGATCCAGCAGTGCTTTCCATAAGGCCCCTCCTCTTAGAGTGGTTCCAAGAAAAAAGATGCGCAGGACCCAAATTACGTATTTGCATGGCTTTCACATTACACACACAGAGAATTAAAAAAAAAACAATCATGAAAACATGCTCACTGCTGAGCAGCATTTGCACCCTTGTTTTACGGCCACAGTCATCTGCAAAGTTCACCTGATGGATATGTTGGATCATGTCCAGTTCCCAGCAGAATTGACGGAAGATCTGTCCTTCTTGCGTATGAGGCAGCAGCTAAATGTGTTGTAAACGTTGGAGCCAACTCACTGTTGATTGGTTGGGGTTTGAGATATCTGTATCCACCGGCGGACGAAAGGTAGGGCACTCATTGAGAATGTGATCCACAGTCTGTGATGGAGAACCACATTGGCAGGCTGGCGATGGCCGCAGCCCCCATCGGTGCATATTGCTATTGAAGCGACCGACTCCTGTGCGAATCCGGTTTAAGGTGACCCATTCCTTGATCTGTCCTTGAATGAATCATTCCCAATTTCAGGATTGGTACTGAAAAGCTGCCTATGTCAACAAGGCTTAAGTATTGGGCCTATGGTTGCAGTGTGACATTAAAGGTGCAACGAGAGATTTCAAATAACAGGTGTCCCGAAAAAATGTGAAAATTCTGATTTTGGCACTGGTGTAAAGCTTTATATCCAAAATATCCCCATCTGTAAGGATTAAGCTGAGAACTGTTTCTTTGGTACAAAGATTGTGAAATTTCTAATATCGTAAAGGTCTAAGGAGCAATTATGAAATTCAGCCTATGTTTTCTATTGAAATAATATACAAATCGCCTTTTGTTTTCATTTAAGTTATTTCTGTAACCAAATAAAAGGTAGAGAATCTTTTGAGTGTCTAAACTATATGAAATCTCTACATATCACAGAAAATATGGATGACTTGAAATCTCTTGTTGCGCCATTAAATGGCCTCCCAAGTTGACAAGCATGATCGAAAAAGCAAACCCAAGGTTGTTCTGTGAGCAGGTATGTCAAGAAATTTGGTTTTGATTCCTGACGAGTTCAACTGGGTATAAACCTTTATAAATGGTCAGTATTATTAAATCTATTCAACCCTGCATATTTTAACCTTTGAAGCAAATCATTACACAAGTTGCCTTGCAAAGATACAATTTCAGGTCATCCCTCTCAACTCTTCCCAATTTAAGGAAGACGTTCACTACTGTTGCTCTTGCCACACCACTGTCCTTCTCACCTCTGAAACACCAACAAACAATAGGAATTAGGCCTCAGTCTTAAGTGATCATATATTTGATATCACTAAATCTGAACTTAGGTGGAACCCCCTCTACCAATAAACAATCTGAACATAAAATAGGAACTATGATTAATATATATCCAATTAAACAAACCACCGAAAATTTTCCAGATTGATCAACACACCATCAAAACATGAAGTATTTTTTATTCTCTAAAGTGTCCTTTTAAAGCGGCAATGGCACATTTTCACAAAATTATGAAATTTCTTCAATTTGCTCTCAAATGATAGTCTAGGCCATTGGAAGACAAAGATATATGTTACACATATTTAAAAATAACATACCCCAAACAAAAAGATAGGGACATTGATATGAGGTTAAGACATCCAGGTAATTTTAGCGCCAACTTTTAAGTTTTCCATACTTAATCCATAAATGTGTTATTACATGAATATTTGACTCTACTCACTGATATTAAAAACACAAAGGTTTATAGACGATCAAACAGTGTGGCATAGCGTGGGAAACATGCATACGGCGGCGTGTTCTTGTGTAACCGCTAGTTTCAGCGTCTGCTAAATTTATGTCGCCGGCAAACGCTAAATTATAAAATCGTTCTGTTTACCCATAAGGAAAGCTGATTTGGGGGGCTTAATCATTTGGGTGAGGGGCTTTTTGTATATAAAAAGCTTACAACCATTGCAAAAAAATATCGATTTTGAAAAATCTTGAGGGCGCAACTATATTTCAATGTGCACAGTGTCTCTTTAAAGATCTGACTCAGAGATTCTGAATATAAGTTGTTTAATCATATTAAAAATAGTCAATTAGAACTAAAGGATTGTCACTAGATTGCTCAATTCCAAAGTATGCGATGAATCGGAGTAGTTTTCGTTTTGATGCATTAAACGTTTATGTGTATATAACATTGCCAAGGATACTGTGTATAACAAAAATTTCGGATCTGGAATTTTTAAACAAAGATGGGATTTTCTCTATGAAGGATTCGATTGGAGCTTAAGTATCACAACAGTGATTAGTATATGGAACACGCATTGGTACATTTCAACAAACACCAATTTTATGTGAAAATTGAGGGCGCCCTCACCGGGAAATCTCTGAGTAGGCCCTTTAATAAAGCAAGGGTGTTTACCTTAAAGGGAAACTTCTTGTGTATTTGGCCAAAAAAGAGATTTGATCATTTACCATGAAAGGATAAAAAATAATCTTTCCAATGTGATACCTTAATTTACAATGTTAAGTGCCTGACCTTATACGTAATAATTGGCCCTTTCCTACTTGATGGAATAAAAACCAGTGTGAATGCCACAGGCCTATATGCTCGTCTATCAATCTGTCTCATTTCATGATAAAAAATATCAAAGTGAAGCACACGCTACTTGCCAAACAATGGTGACAACTTGGCACTGGTAGATAGTGGTTTTCTAAGCCGTCAACTGGTTATTTTCTCACACAAACAACACATCTCAGAGGACAAAGTTTTATGCTTAGTTGGTAATATTTACTTTTTTTATTTACTGCATCACCATCTCATTTTTGAGGCCCAAAGTTTACAGATAGATTCTTCGACTTACATTCAGACTGATTTTCACAAACTATTTGTTTTTGAATAGCAATCAAAGCTCATATATTTTAATCAATCAGAAAGGTACATCTCATAGAGTTCCAGACAATTTCTTAACCAATAGATCGTCCTAAATGACAAATTTATTGGAAATGTGGTTGCACCACAGTAGTGGGAGATGTTAGGGTGACACTTTTTGGCGAAGTGGATGATATATTACCTAATTTTACAAAGTTGTTATTTCACTTCAAATTTTAATGGTTCACCCACATCATACTCCACTAGTGAGTATAAAGATTTACAAAAGAGGGTGTCAAAAAACTAGAATACTGTATGATGTCATTAGTAGGTGATACAAGGATATCAAGTTTTGATGTCATTGTAACTTTAATTATATTGGCCATAAACATCTATGAAGGTCCGTGGAACATGAATTTTCCCTTACTTTATCATGGGGTAAATCAAGGGCATACACTTTTCTTATTAAACTTTGTTGAAACAATCATTAATTATAGATGGATATGTCACACAGCGCTTGCACTAATTTCACCCCATCATGACAGGAAGCTACTTTTGAAGCTTAACCTAACACGGCCGAGAAGAGCAATGAGAGCCAACGAAAACGTGGGTTTACCGGTCGGAAAATGTTTCTCGTTGCATTCTCGGCCGTCAACAACTATTTTTGTCGCGAACATGACCGCATTGGCCCTCATTGCATCTGGTCCGTTTTCCGGGAAAATGACCCTATGTTTTTCGTTGCATTTGGGCGTCTTCCGGGGGAAAAGGAGAAAATGACGCAATGTTTTTCGTTGCATCTGGGCCGTCTTCCGGAAATGACGCGATGTTTTTCGTTGCATTTGGGACGTCATTCCCGGGGAATGATGCGATGCTTTTCACTGCATTTCTTTTTTGGACGGTTTTGCCCGCTGAAGGCGCAATGCTTTTCATCAGGCGTGTGGCACACTGTGTACAAATGCCCATAGGACACAATTTCGATGGCGATGTGATAGCGACACCATTTTCGCTAAGCTATTTTTTTAATTATGCATAAACGCATTCATGACGTAAACCGGAGATGACGTAGCTAATAGCGCCAACGCACGACTATGAGGTAGCGTAAGAGCGCCACTCACGACTGGCACGAAATATAAGCTACACATTTCATGAAGATCAGTGGCAGTACTGACCATTATTTATTTATATTATGTACCCTGTTTTATTGCATTCGCGCGCGATGTTCCCGTTGCATCTGGGACGTCTTTAGGTAAATGGCGATGTTTTTCGTTGCATCTGGGCCATCTTTCGGGAAAATGACGCGTGTTTTTCGTTGAATCTGGGCCGTCTTGCGGGAAATGCGCGAGTTTTTCGTTGCATCTGGGCGTTATTGACCTTTACGCTACTTATTCCTGTGCCGGGAAAAACGGAACGAGATGCCAATGAAACGCAAACTTTGGCTCTCGGTGCATCTGGGCCGTTAAAAATAAAAATAGATTACACTTCGTTGCATGTGGGCCGTCGGTCGGCAAAACACCCGGTCCGGGTTAGGGTAATGAAAAAACTATCTACATTTTCTAATTATTTTCTTATATTATGCAAACATTTGGTCTTCATCAAAGTTAGTCCCACAATGTACCGTTCAATTTGACCCATCACAACTGATTTCTGATAACATTCACAGAATACAACATGAATAGACATAACTGTGGTTTACCCTTTTCTAACCATGTCATTGCCTTAAAGTGCATTAAGAGATTTGTGAGCACTGAATCCGTGTCATAATAGTAATATATCAATTCGATTAGACACTCATAAATTTCTTGCCTGTATTCGCTACAGAAATGTACTTAAAGAGAAAAGGGATTTGGATTTGCTTGTATTTTAATGTAAAACATAAGGCTGAAATTTCGTATTTGCTCCTTCGAAATTAAAAATTTCACATTTTTGTACCAAAGAAATATTTCCTCGGCTTGATCCTTTTCAGGTGGGGATATTTTTGATGGAAAGCTTTACTCAGGGCAAAAATCAGTACTTTTGATTTTTTAAGGTAAGGGAACACCCGATATGTGAAATCTCTCATGCACCTTTAACACCCTATGGTATCATGTTTGTCTGTTCTTAGCTCTCATATTACCTTAACTTACCTGGCTAATATGTGATGTTTCACTACTCTAATTGCTTGAGGTCAAACGTAAGCTGCAACTTCTGTCATCATCCTGTAAATTTTTGGATATCAAATCATGAGGGATTTGAAATATTTGAAATTTTAATTAAAAACTAAATGCTATTATCTTTATTTTGTTTTCTGAGGTTGACAACTGCAAGCTAAAAGCAGTGCTAAATTTCTTTTTGACATGGGAGGAATGGGGTTTTGAAAATTTAAGAATGAACAGAGTTTGCTGACAAGATCTGTCACAGCCACAGTCCTCTGTGGCCGAGTGGTATTTCTCACGCCTCGATAGCGAGAGATTGGTCAGAGACCGTGTATTTTTCGGTCTTTATTTAATTCTTTGCTCGCCATTTCTCCGGGCTTCTATTAGATTTATCACGTTACTTTCTCGGTTGTATCATTTACTTGATCCTAACGCGTGCTTGAATTGAGTTCGCTCGTCATAGATTGCTGAATCAGGCATCATAGGCCCCACCCCTCTAAACAAGATCTGTTATAGTAAATATGGCTAAAATGTTCCATTAGAACCTTAAATTGTTCAATCGCATGTGGAAATTTACCATTTTAACTAATATGGTAAATATTAGGTGATTTTGGTCCAAGACCCATTCACGTTATCACTTTGGAGGGATGAATCGATTGACCAAAATATTGGGGGCATATATACCCCCATCCTCTGGGATTTATGCGTATGATTTAGAGGCTCCATTTTCCTTTTCCTCATTCTACCATTCCAGCCATTTTACAAATAACTGAAAATTATGTCCCTGCAATGTCTGCACCTTCAAAAATATTCTGTCAACATTTGTGATTACATTTAGCACAATGATTCTCTGCATGTACTTTTTCCGTCACATCAAACCATAGTAAATTTGGGTTTGTATGTAATATTACAAATATAACATAGTGTAAAGACAAGCCCCTGTTCAGAGAAAAAGACTGATGAAAAACAAATAGCCGCTGTAAAACCTGAGACCGGATCCAATGAAGCAACACATACTGGTAACCACTGGTAAAGAAAAAGAAGACAAGGATGTAGAAGTATTAGAGGTGAAGCCGTCTGCACAGAAAGGAGAGAAGGGAGATGATTAATACAACTAGATGAAAACTTCAACAAAAGCTCAAACACAAACACGCAACTCAAACCGCACTAGTAAGAAATGGATGGTTTATTTGGATGACTTAGGATGGCCCCGCGTACCTTAAAGAAAGAAGTAATTAATATAGGTTGGAGCCCATGTCAGAGGCCGGGAGAAAGTGGAAAGAATCTCGTTGGCAGCCATCGAGATGTGTGATACCAGACTTAATTAGGATGTATCACGTTGGGCGCCTACCAGGTGGAGCCATCTGGAAGAAAGGTAGTTGAAACAACTGAAGAACCTACAGGGAAGAAGTATCAAGTACCAATCTGTGAGATTGACGACACTCAATCTGCCCAAAAGAAAACAAGGGAGTGTAGGGAAAAACATTATTTGTAATACAGATGTTCTGAAATGTTTTAGAAGTGATGTCAACTTGTTATTACCATTATTATGGCTGTTGCAAGAGGTTGGTTTTGATATATAACTGAGACCTGAATGTTAATGAAAGATGGCAATACACACTTTGATGACTGTAACTGTATTCAGTGGCTAGATCCTGTGTAGATTGTGGAAAATTCTATGGCAAAGTTAAATACAACATCAACATGCCCGTATAAATACGGCGGGCTGGAAATTTTGATCGCATTTTGCCAAAAACTTCAAGAGTAGACCACACAAATTTGTGAAAGCTACATCAGAGCAGACAAATTAATGAGAGCTACAGCTGTGCAGACAAATAAGAACTGCATTGAAGAGAAAGAAGAAATTGAGTGGGATGAGGCAAGGTTCATTTCAATAGAAAGTTTATTCCTCAGCTAAAATGTAATCATACAAAATCTGATGCTTCATTCCAGTGTTATGAGCACAAATGAGTTTTTTCTTTTAACTTTCATTATTTCCTTATAAACCTTCTCTTAAGCCTCTACTGATAACAGTATGGTTTTGCTGTGGCCCTAATTATTTAAAATATTCAACTGACCTTTCACCTTTGTTACAAATTGGTCCAAATAAGCAGGCATCAAGCAGCATTTCTGTGTGTTCTGTCACACCGGCAACAACTTGTCTTGCACTTTCTTCTGATTGTGAAAGCATGTCAGCCCAAGTACTATAGATGTGACTGATGAGAATGTTCACCATTCCAAGACGACCTTGTCCAAGCTCAAATATCTTTGCCTTGTACTGGAGAGGGGAGACATTTAATAATTTGTTTTTGTTATTTCATCCAGTTTGAAATGAGCTGCACAATCATGATTAATTTACTTTGAGCAGACCTCTTACAACTGTACTGAAAAGATGGAAGAAAAAAAATTTGGTTTTACCAAGTTTCAATCTTGTATTTTGAGGGTAACAGTTCTTAAGGATTTTAGACATTGAAGCACAAACAAGAACCTTTTCAAGTCACTTCTTTTAGAACGTCTGAAATTTGCAAATTTGACACTTTAAATTTCCCTGCATTTCACTGACCTTTCTGATGGCTTCAGCCACAACAAGTTCTGTCTCAGGTTGCAGGAAACAGTTCTGAAAGGTTAGATGGACAAATGCTGAAAAGACTGGCCAGAAGTCTAGGCTTCTCCACTTGTCTTGCACAATACACCAGCATGCCTCTATCACATCCACACATAACCAGCATTCTGAAGAACCACCTGGAAGGCCAACAATAACTATGTTAAAGGTGGTTGTTCCGATTTATGTGTATTGTGTTTTCTACTTGATATGAGAGCCTGGCACTTGCACATACACCCCATCAAGTACCGTGGGAAACAAACTTGCGGTTTTGATGGTAGACGCAATAATGCATGTTGCAAAGCCCTATTCAATACTGTGCTAATAAAGTGGTTAACCACTAAAACGGCAGTTTTTTGTTTATATCTTGGGAATGAAATGGATTTGAGGGCTCAAATTTCAGGACGACAATGAGAAAAATACGGCCTTTCATCTGATATCAAAATCGATACTACTTCTGGGTAAATCAGGGGGGTCCCAAAGACGATCGGAACACGCACCTTTAAATGAGACACTTAAATAAATACATATAAGTTAAAATTAATTAGGTGCCACAAAAACTGCAGGTATCATTTATTTCTTTGGAAACTATTTGGAAATTTCTTCATCAATGAATACTTGAAGGATGCAAAGAGGCTTTCTGAGAATGCAGATTTTTTTTAAATTTGCACTTGGTTGGATGTAGCAAGAACATTTCGAAGATTTATTGGACAAACAAGTTTTAATCTTACCTGCTGACCTAATCAACCCTATAAAGAAGAATGCTTGGATTTTCTATTATGCACAACAGAAAATACTCAGTTGATCATCTTTTCATTGCACAAATATGGCATATGTGATTTTTTAATATTCTAAATATGCAAAAGAAAAACCTGGTTTTAACAAACTTAAATACATTTTTTGGGGAATGTCCCTGTGTCCATTTAATAAATGTGGTCTTTTAGCAATGTAAAAGATAAACAAAAGTTGTAACACGTTTTAAATGCATGCAATGTATACACCCCGAACTTTAATCCACTCAAACCGCTCCCAACACCCACACACACACACACATGCAAGCACACACACACAAACACACACTTTGTTGTAACGTACCTGCTCCATTAGTATTGTAGCACACTTCATCATTGGCAAAGCATCACTTCCTGAAACCAGTTGCAAGTCAGAGACACACATCTCAAGAACATTCACAACATCATACCCCTTTCCCTTCTTCATCTTAGCCTCCAGCAATAGACAGTACCGCTCCAAAACTTGCACTGCAGCAATTGGTGATTGTATCCTTCCCTCTTGGAAGAGCTCTCTGTCCCATTTTGTGGAGTCGGCAATGTTTGGATTGGCATGAATTGACTAGCCAAGAGGGAGTCTAGTTGAGATTGCTATTGGACACACTGATTACTACAGAAGATGCTGTAGAGGTCAGCCACTACTGTCAGATTTGCTGAAAACAACTCTTCCTGCTTCTTCTCAATAGATTCTGCAAATATAACACCTTAAATTATGATGTGCTTTTTTTGCTGGCTCACAAGTGACATGCAGTTATTTGTATTGTTCACTCTCCAAAATAATCAAACAAAAATAAATTAACTTTAATGTTAAAGCAAATAACACTTAAATAAATACAGTACCTTGCGTGATCCCCCTGCAACATGAACAGTATGAACATTAGCTCAGATGACCTTTGACCTCGGTCCATGACTTTGACCTCATCCCCAATGTGCACAGTACAATCCCTCCGCGCCGCTATAGTCCTATCACCCTAGAATTTGAGCGTAATTTGTGTATTTTTGGCGGGTATTTGTCCTATTGCTTTTGGTGTCATTCATGTTGCGTATTCATTTCATATTGTAAGTTTATTTAAACAAGAGGGCGGTTTCTCGAACCACAAAGGTCCCCCCGCTCATCACGGTAGTTAAAATGAGGAAAAGTACATAACTTAATATCACAGGGAGGATTGTGCTAATACTTGGATGGCCCAAGATGACTTGGAAAAATTCTGGTATCAATGTTGACTACACCACCAAGTTCCATACCATACAACCATTTGTTGTTGTTTGACCTGGATGGCCCCACATGCCCTTGACCTGACCCTTCAGAATGTTCAGCAAACGAATTTTGACCACAAACACCCATCAAGTTTTCATGACCATCCACCATTTTTGCAGTGGAATTGACCTCCGATGACCCCAGTCATGACCCCAGACATGACCTTGAAAAATGGGCATAAAATTTGACTGCACCCTGCCAGGTTTCATGACTATACAACCATGCAGCGTGGGATTGACCTTGGAATTACCCCGCATGACCTTGAAATGACCTCCAAATTTTCGGCACTGAACTATTGACGCACCCCACCAAGTTTCAATCATCCTACCACAATGTTTAGGGATTTGACCTTGATGACCTCACATGACCTTGAAATGGCCTCAAATTTTTGGCAACCGAAAAGTTTAGCTACACCCATCAAGTTTTATCATCCTACCCCAATTGACAAGATTTAAAGCAATTTTTTGACCACATTTGACCTTTGAACCCATGGCACATGACCCTCTCCGAAATCATCCGCCTCCTACTTAGCACATATATTGTGCAAAGATGGACAACCCATATACTTGCTTAGAATAAAGATATCGTGTTGACAAGTTTATAGCAATTTACCCACCTTTTTGACCTCATTTGACTCCATTACACATGACCCCACTTCGATCCACCCATACGTCTACTCGAGATACATCTATGTTGCGAAATGGAAACCCACACTTGCTTAGTTCCAAAGATCTCGCGTGGGAACACACACACACACATACACACACATCCAACGCGCACACACAGACGGGGACATTTCTATAGTCCCCTTCGCCACTAGTTGCGGGGGACCAAAAATGGATGAGAAAGCATATTGGCGGTATGATACGTTGACATAATTGAACTGCCATGAAACACCGTATTTCTGTGTGGCTCAAAGCTCGAAAAACACCCGGATTCGACTTTTTCGCAGGGACCTGAACAACGAAAACCTAACGAAAACACACACACCAAAACCTAGCAAACGGAAACTACGGACATCGCGCTATGCAAATCCCCTGCTCTTTTCAAGCCCGGGGGTTAAAAAGGGTTGAAAATTAACAAGATTATACTTTGTAATAAAAACATTGATGAAATAGTCCCTACAATTCTAACATTTAAAAAAAAAAATCTGCAACACTTCCAAGGGTGTTTTGAACCTCCCCTAATACATTTGCAATGTGCCTATACTGGACGCACTAAACACATTTCAGTACTTTAGGGATAAAAAGTGTTCCAAAAGTTTAAGAATAACAAACATTTCATGATTAGCAAAAAATTCTTTAAGTACAAGCAACGTTTTGTGGCTAAAGATCGTCAAAAGTCAGGCTTTTTTTATGGTTTTAAGAATAGGATTTTTGGTTGTAATCCATGACCCTATTGAGGGTGAAAATTTGTCCCAAAACTGGTGCATTGTGGGGATTGAATTCAATACACCCTCTGGAATCACTCCATCTTCTTTCACTTACCATACTGGTGTGCAAGCTGATGTGTTTCGATGTTGATTTGGCCATTCTTCTTTGATATTTTCTTAATATATTAATACCTGTTGGTATTCCCTTTTAGTTGAGGCTGATACCCTGCCATGCCAAAATTTGTATATTGCCCAGAACTGACATGTAGAAATTCATTCTCTCCATATCTTTGGTCTGAATAGAAACATAATAAGAATAATAATAGCAGAGATTTAATAGCGCCTTATGCTATTGGCCTCTAAGCGCTACCACAAATGGTCGCTGATCACTGTGGCCCAACCATACCATAAACCAGTTACCGCCGAGAGGGGGGGTTTCAAAGTGGGTAATTGAACCCGGGCCCGGGGTCTAGGGGGCCCGGGTTCCTAGTGGACCGTAAAAAATAAAGGTCAGAGAACTTACGGTTGTGAAAAAGTCAGACAAGGAAAGTGAGAGAAGGGGGGGAGAGAGAGAGAGGGGAGCGAGAAACGAAAGAGAGCATTGGCGGATTCAGGGGGTCCGTTTCCCCCTCCTGCGACAATGATACCTACTCACGTTGAGAAAATACTATGGTAACCCACGAAATCCCCATTTTTTTTTTCGCGCTACGACGCGGTAATAAATTTAGTGTGAGCCTTTTTGGTTTGGAGAATTAAACAAAAAACAATTTTAAGTTTTGTTGGTGGGTCATTAATAGTAAAAGTGGGACCTACCTACCAATTTCAAATTGTCATACCTCTACCATTTATCATACATTTACCATTAAAAAAGTGAACCACTTACAAAGTCTTTGTTTCTATCAAATTTTCATGAGAAAATGTGTTGTGGAAAGTGAAACATTGCAAGCTTCACGGACTCGTGGGAGGGGCACTCCCCCCGCACACACCCCTGGGACTATCCATAAAACAAAATATAATCAAACAAAAACCACCCATTAAGTGGCATCGATCACTACATTAGACAGCTCCCCCGAAGTTGGTAAAACGGGGCCCGTAACTCCAAGGTTCCCCTGGGAATCGCAATTCTCTGCGGCGGCCTGCACAAATAAACCATTTAGCTCATTTCAAGGGATGCAGCAGATGGGATCAGGCGCTATCCCTTATCAGCAAACATACATCGAGATAACCCATCGCAGCCGGGATCAGCTCCCAAATATCGCATGGGGAAATCGAGACAACTAAGCGGTTTTAATCTTCGTGTCAGGGAAATTACAAGATAGCAAATCTCACAGGGCTCGAACGCACGCCTATACGCATGGATGAGCATTACACTGGAGTCGAAGCGTTAACCTGATTGAGCAACACAAGGTAAAGGGATTACGCAGCGATATTGTAAGCCCGTCGAAAAATAAAATGTAGAAATGCATTTGTTTTAACTAAAATAAGGGGATAAGTGTTGACCATTCCAATATAACTGCTTCAATGTAGAAAAAACCCCAAAATAGTGAAAAAAATGAAGGATTTGAGGAAATTGGGTTCATACCGTCTCCGCAAATTGACATATCGGTGATGACTTCTCAAAACCTATATAAACAGCTGATGATTTTACAATAGCACAGAATAACAACAAGATCAATAAATGGTTGGGTTTGAGGTCAAACTGTTTGATCATGGTGATACAATATCACGCTTAACTAAAATTCTGGGTATTCACCGAGAAAGGCTTTTGATCTCGTAGGAAATTGATAACACGTACGTATAGAAATAATGAATCAGATAAAAAAGCATTTCATTGATTTTTTTTAATAGACAGGATTTCCAAGCCAACCCACTTGCAGTTTATGTTGACTACCAACCAGTAATAAAAATACAAAAAAATGAATTTTTAATATTTTTTCAAATGTGTCGGATTAGCAATCGTGCTAATCCCTTGAAGCACTGCATGAAAGACCAAGTTGCATACTATACTTTGTTCATTTCACCAAATAGGGCAAGCCTTTTTTATCACCACAAATGAGGGCACAACTGCAAGCACCACTAATGCAGCAGACGCAGTGCCGTAATGTATGCGCAACGCACACTTACAGCAAGAGGCATGAGTATAAAAAAGTATTACTTTTTCACACACGTCTACTAAACAAAAGCCTGAATATTTTGTGCATATTAGGTGATTCCCAACAAAAGTATAACCAAATGAGGCCAAAAAAAGTCAGACCTAATTATGTGATGAAAGCAAGCAAAGTGAATTGGAATGTCAGGATCAAAATTAACCTTTCCTCAACCCATAATTATATATTATGTGCTCTAATGACCAAAAACAAGTTTATATGATACTTGATTGGAAGGTTTTAGTCAATTTTACAACAAAGGATACAATTTGAAAACACATAATTAAAACCAAGTTACATATGAAAAATTTAATGTAAGGTTCATGTTGTTTGGGACTCTATCACCTAATGTATTCTCTCCTAATAGATTGTCTCATTCCTGGACATTGCATTTTCCAACAGGCGGGGGGTTCTCGAAACCAACAAGTGTCGCCTGGTGTGCGATCACTTGGTTATAATAAAAATTTGGCATAGAGAGCAAAAGCCCTGGCAGAGAAGTGTATGTTTGTAGCCCTTGAACTGCAGACTGAAGGTGCATTGATCAAAAAAGGGTTAAAAACAACGAAAAGGTTGTTAACTGAAAATCTTTAAAAATCATGAAAATTAGCTAATTTTAAATGCATAAGCTGAAATCAACACATGATATTGTGGAACCTCACTCTATCACTACCAAATTTGACGTACAATCAGCATGCGACGCATTTTTAACCAAAATGTCTGAAAAATATGCAAAGAAGCTAATTAAAATCATGAAGATGCACAATGATCCATGCAAATAAAGGCAGCCAATAGCTACAACAAACCTCACTCTACCACCCTACCAAGTTGAGTAAATCAAGCATAGCCGTTTAGCCAGCAGAGCATTATAAAAGGTTAATCGAATGTCTGAAAAACTATGCAAAATAAGCTAATTAGAATTCATTAATATACAAAAAACCCCATTAAGTTGCATCGATCAACTACATTATACAGCTCCCACGAAGTTGGTAAAAAGGGGCCCTTAACTCCAAGGTTCCCCCCCTGGGCCCGCAATGTCTCTCTGCGGGCCCTGCCATAACCTTTAGCATCATTTCAAGGGATGCCGCAGATCGGGATCATGCTTCCCCTTATCAGCAAACATACATCGAGATAACCATCGTACAAACAGGCCGGATTCACTTCCCAAATATCGCATGGTAAATCGAGCAACTAGCGTTTAGTTTTTTGTCCAGGGAAATTACAAGATAGCTGAATCTCCCAGGGATCGAACGCCCCCGCCTATACGCTGTATGAGGCATACTCACTGGAGTCCGACGCGTTACCTGATTGACAACCAAGTTTAAAGGGATTAGCACGTATTGTCGAGAATCATGAAAATGTAGAAATGCATTTGTGTTATAACTTATAATCGGGGATAAGTGTGTACAATTCATATAACTGCTTCAATGTAGAAACAAACCACCAAATAGTGAAAAAAAAATGAAGTATTTGAGGAAATTTTCATACGTCTCCCGCAAATAGACATACGGTAGGACTTCTTCTCAAACCGATAATTCAACAGCTGATTTACACTACACAGAATAAACAGAGATCCATAATGTTTGTGTTTGAGGTCAACGGTATGATCATGGTGCACAATATCACGCTTAAAATCTGGGATATTCACCGAGAAAGGCTTTTTGATCTCGTCGGAATTTGATAACACCGTACGTATAGAACTTAATGAATCAATAAAGGCATTGTCATTGCTTAATACACAGATTTCAAGCCAACCACTTGCAAAGCTTAATGTTGGAATTCCAAGCCGTAATAAAAATACAAAAATATGAATTTTTAATATTTTTTCAATGTTTCGGATGAGCATATCGCGCTACCCTTTAGCACTGCATGTAAAAGACAAGTTTGCATACTACTTGTTCATCACCAAATAGGGCAAGCCTTTATCACCACAATTGATGGCACACTGCAAGCCACACTCCGGCCGCAAGACGCAGTGCGTAATGTATGCACAACGCACACTTACAGCAAGAGGCATGCGTATAAAACATTATTACTTTCTCTTCACACACGTTAATACACAAAAGCTGATATTTTTTGCATATTAGGTGATTACCACAGTAATAACCAAATGGGCCAAAAATATCAGACTAATTATGTGATGCAATCAGCAAAAGTGAATTGAATGTCAGATCAAATTAACCTTTCCTCAACCCATAATTATATATTTAGTGCTCTAATTGACCAAAAACAAGTTTATAGATACTTGATCAAAGTTATTCAATTTTAAAACACGGATTACATTTGAAACACTAATTACAAACTACGTTACATATAAAATTGGTAATGTAAGGTTCATGTTGTTGACTCTATCACCTAATGTATTCTCTCTCTAATAGATGTCTCATTCCTGGACATTGCTTTCCAACAAGGCGGTTCTCGAACCACAAGTGTCGCCTGGTTGTGCGATCACTTGGTTTTAATAAAAATTTGGCATAGAGAGCAAAAGCACTGGGAGAGAAGTGAGTTATGTTTTGTAACCTGAAGTGCATTTCAAAAAGGTAAAACAAGAAAAGTAACTGAAATTCTTAAAAATGCAACCTTAATCTACTTAAAATGCATAAGCTGAATCAACAACTGATATTGTGCACCTCACTACTCTAGTCACCCACCAATTTGAGTAATCAGGGCATATCGAAGGCATTTTATAAAAACCAAATGTCTGAAAAATATGCAAATAAGCTAATTTAAAATTCATGAATATGCAAATGAATTCATGCAAAATTAAAGCAGCCAATAGCTACCACACACCCACTCTACCACCTACAAGTTTGAAGTAAATCAAGCATAGCGTTTAGCCAGCAGAGCATTTTATAAAAGGTTAATCGAAATTGTCTGACAAAATATGCAAAAATAAGCTATTAGAATTTTGAATATACACAATAATGCAGCAAAAGCTAAACATGATACTGTGGCACCTTACACTCTATCACCGTATCAAGTTAGAAAATGGGCATAGGCATTTAGCCAAGCCAAGCATTTTTTTCAAAAGGTTGTTGAACCAAAAGTCTGAACAAATATGCAAGTAAGCTAATTAAAATGTGAATAGGCAAATAATACAGCCAAAAGCTACACATGATTTGTGGCAACCTTACTCATCACCCTATCAAGTTAGAAGTAAATCACGGAAAGTGTTAGCCAGAGTAGAGGCAGTTTAAAAAAAGGTTAACCGAAAGGTCTAAAATATGCAAATAAGCTAATTAAAACTCATGACATATTGATAGCAATAATGCAGCAAAAAGCTCACCAATGATATTGTGGCACCTTAGTCTATCACACTATCAAGTTTGAAGTAACCGGGACATAGCGTTTAGCCAGCGCGACGGTTTTTAAAAAAAGGTTTTAACCGGAAATGTCTGAAAATATGCAAATAAAGCAATTAAAAATTCATGAATATGCAATAATAATGCAGCAAAGCTACACATAATATTTCCACCTGACTATATCACACTATCAAGTTAGAAGTTAAATCGGGCATAGCGTGTAGCCAGCAGAGCAGTTTACAGTTTTAAAAAGGTAACCAAAATGTCTCTGAAAAATTGCAAATACGCTAATAAAAAATTCATGAATAGCAAATAATGCAGCCAAAAGCTACACATGATTTGTGGCACCTTACTCTATCACCCTATCAAGTTATAAGTAAATCGGGCATAGCGTTTAGCCAGACAGTTTACATTTTAAACAGGTTTTTTAACGAGTCATACGACGGCCGGACACACAGAATTTGGACTAGTATGTCCCTCCATGAACATTCGTTCAGGCGACACTCCATGAACATTCGTTCAGGCGACACAAAAATGGGATTTATTTTCAATAAAAAAGTTGCTACGAAACTTAATGACTGGGGGGAGGGGTTGTGAAATACAAGTCCCTTCTGGTTTCCTCCTAAGTTCAGATTAAACATGGGACACCCATGGAAACATTGGATTATTAGTAATACTGGATTATGTTATCACTATGAAATTGTATCTCTAAGTAAATTTTCATGCAAAAAAAAGTGATTTAGAGGAAAATTAGAAACAGTTTTGTCCATGCAATTTTGCAATTATGTTTTGTCGCTAATGCCAGTTTTTAAGCTTACTCATATAATACAGCACAGAAATTTTAGCATTTACAGAACAACTTTGATGACAAAAGTGATGGGGGCATTTATTAGAGAGAAAAATGCATCCATCCTGGGTTCGATCAGGCGGATGACACTGTGTACAAATGCCCATAGATGATTTTGATATCGATAGTAATAGCACCACCAATTTCGATAAGCTACCTAATTAGCTAATAATTTATGCAGTATGACGTATGATGACGTAAAATCAATTTTATAGTGCCATGTATGGCCAGCGATCGATAAGCTACTAATTTCATGCAATATGCATCCACTCTCTTGGTCGAGTGTCCTATCCCAATTTATTTAAGATCCCTGGTTCGATTCCCAGGCAAGACACTTTCTCTTACTATTTTTATGAAGGTACACTAATTGAAACTAATGTACTATAGAAATGCTGCAAGTCACCAAAATTGCATTGCATTTATTTTTGTCACTTGCTTGGAAAGTTTGAGCAATGGTACAAATGGTCTAAATTAAAAATGATCCTTGTTTATAGCACAATGACAAGCTGGGCTCGACTAATATTAAAGGTGTATTTCGTGATTCTAGCACATTCTGTTTTATGTATGGTTCACTAGATATCGTTTAGAAAAGCTTATTCCCAAAATTTCAGTTGATACCAATCTTGCGTTTTGATGTTATGAGCAAATGCTTGTATCACAGGTTCCCATAGGCTACTGTACTGTAATTTCTGTCCGTTTACGGACAGAAAATACAAACATGCGAATTTCTTGCAGATACGATCGAATTTGCAAGTAAGATTTGGTACACACGCATTACTAAGGCTAACGGTTCAGATGATCTTAAAAAATATTCAACTTTTGTGGGTACGTAGGGGGACGAGGCTGTACTGTGAACCACGAAATGCCCAGTTAAAATAACAGATTGGCATACTTCTGGTACAGATTTTTGTAAGATTAATGCATATTGTGTTCAAAATTAACACAATTTTGAAAGGTGGGAAAGAACCTCAGACAAGTGCTCTCAAAGCCATGAAACAGATACCCTGTCGGATTTGATGAGACAGACAGTTTTCTGGTAGATCGCCAACACTCCTGTGTACAGTGAGTCATCAGGTCTCAAAGTCATTTCTGGGGGGATCTAATAAATGAATAACGTATCCTTGCAAGGTTAGTGTGATATATTTAATCCATCTACGATTATTCATGGGATGCCAACCAAATTTACACTTTGGTAGCATAATATTTTACAGATATTTTTCAAACTCCGCCACTGCATCATTTACTATACCATATCATTCGGGTGTGTACAAACAACATTAGTTTTCAGCAGATCTATTATGAAATTGAGATGACATAAGTATATTGGGCAGTGCATGTTATGAAAGTGGGACAACACTGTTCTTCAATAAATGGGTTGTTATTCATTTTTGCAATGTTAACACCGGTTCAATATGTTGTAAAGAGAAACCTGTCCCCAAATCGTACTTTTATTCTCATTCTTAAAGGTGCTTGTGCCGATCGGTCTTTGGGACCCCCCGAAATTTACACGCGAAGTAGTATCGATTGGATATCAGATGAAAGGCCGTATTTTTCTATTGTCGTCCTTGAAATTTGAGCCTCCAATCATTCATTTCAAGATCATAAACAAACCGAGCTCAATGATGCGTAGCTATAATATGTGCATTCAAAGACAACAAAACATCCTTTAAAGTACTTTATTATTATTGATAATAGAAATGGCACATTAATACAATTTTTGTTTTTGTTAAAAAAAAAATTTTACCCTCATGCGACGAAAATAAAAAAACCCTTGTTTTACGGGCCCGGACGACCCGATTTTTAAGTTTGCCAGAATTTTGTTTTTTTAGTTTTTTCCACAAAATCATGTAAAATCCGCTGTTTTGAGCCCAAATTTATCACTTTTGGCCAATTTTTCGTTAGAAAATTTGTTTGTAAACAATTCCCATTTTGAAGCTCCAGAAAAGAAAAAAAAAAAGAAAAAAAGAAAAAATTCGCAAGACCGACGACCCTACTCGAAAGGTCTGCTAGCCCGTCAAACAGGGTTTTCTTTGTTCGTGGCCTCAGCTCTGATGCTCTCTTACCCTTTGAAATTTACTATCATACATCTTCAGTAACAGTACAGTTCCATGTTGATGATGCCAATTGTTTCACATCCTGATCATTGCTTTAATTACATAAAATGCTTTTACATATTAGGCAACAAGTTATGTTTTCAGCTAGTGTTTTTCCAAGCTAACTTAATAGGTGACTATTTTGTATTAATTGAAAAGCATAATCCCATGAACGCCAAACACTTCAACAAATAATTTCATTGATTTGTAGGGCCTGCCTTTATTACTTTAAAATTTATGTCTTGTGTGTGAAGTAGGCAGACAATGATGCGCATTTGCCTTGTTTGTACCGATGATTTCATGTAAGTCGCTTTGAGGTAAGCATTTGCAGATAGAATACGCCTACTTGATTTTTTCAAACAATGCATGCGACAGAACGGGAAAATAATAAACCCGCATCAACTTTTGTCATGTGAATAAAAGCATCTCAATAGAAATACATTTTCCGATCTAATGTGATTGATTCCATAAAGTACTGTAGATGACTGATGTAATTATTCATTTAATCTTTGTTTATTCTCTGTTCAAAATCTGTTAACCTTGTTATCTTTTAATTCTGCTAACACTTCAAAGAGTAAACAGGTCAGGACAAACTTGGTTTTTACCACCTAAAAAAACTTCACACAATTGCAAATACCACTTTCCAAGATCAAGTTGTAAATAAAATAGGTAGTAGAAATGTTTCTTATTGATATGACATAAACTATAGTGTGAAAAGACAAATGATATCGATTAACCCTAACACGGACCGGGAGTTTTGCCGGAAGACGGCCCTGATGCATTTAAAAGCATTTTTAAATTTTTGGTTAACGGCCCCAGATGCATTGAAAAGCATTTTTTTGCACATGGTGCATTTGAAGGCCATCTCGGCGTTTCCGGCACAAGAATAAGTAACGTAAAGTCACTAACGGCCGAGATGCAACGAAAAGCATCGACGTCATTTTCTTGGAAGACGTCCCAGATGCGTTCAAAAGCATCGCGTCACTTTTTCTGGGAAGATGTCCCAGATGCATTCAAAAGCATCGCGTCATTCGTCGGGAAGACGTCCCAGATGCATTCAAAAGCATCGCGTCTTTTCCGGAAGACGTCCCAGATGCATTTAAAAGCATCGCCATCATTTTCGGAAGACGTCCCAGATGCAGTTTAAAAGCATCGCATCATTTTCAGGAAAGATGTCCCAGTGCATTTTTAAAAGCATTGGCCTCCTGCGGGGAAAATGTCAGAGATGAAATGAGACAGCATTGGCACTTCTGCGGGGAAAACCGGCCAGATGCAATGAGAACCAAAGTGTCCCCAGAGCGGGAAAACGTCCAAAATCATTTAGAAGATTCTAAATGTAACTAGAGCAAATTGAATTATAACAAAATTCTATGTGGTCAACGGCGAAAATATGAGGATTCCAAGGCCTCATAGGTACAAAGGTTACGCGCTAGTGAGTTTAAGCTGGGGGGGGGATTCCCCGCCAATTTCGCAGGGTTTCCCGCAAGGCCTATAGGTTAAAACGTGAGGAAATATTTGCGTAAGGAAGATCACGCAAGGCCTATCAGTGAAAAAAAGCGCTGCGTGACCAGGTTACGTGAAATGCTAAGCTTTGGTGTAAATTGAGGGTTAAAAAACAGTACAAAAGTAAAGAGAGTTCGGTTGCTTTGGCCGTGCTTTTTAACAAGCGCTGCCGTGGCCCGCTACGTTAAATGCTAGCTTTGTGTTAAATTTGCATTTGTAGACTTTTTTAACCCTCAAATTTACACCAAAAGCGTAGCATTTAAGTAGCCGGACCACGGCAGCGGATACGTTAATGCTAGCTTTGGGGTAAATTTGAGGGGTAAATCCAGTCTAAAAATGAGACCGTAGGGTGGTTTTTGATTGTGCTTCTAGCACGACAAATACAAAACCCTAACGGAGTCCAAAGGTCGAGGTCGCTTCCTTGGTCTGAGCGGTAAGTGGTTATGGTTTGATCCAGGCCGCTCGGCCCTTGCCAGTATTGTCAGCTGATATGGTAGTGCACTGTGCGCCAACATTTTGTTACGCAAACAGATCGGTGTATTCCATAAGTGGTTGATTTTAGCGGGAGCGGCTCTTCGCTGGAGAGAGAGTGCTAAAAATGGACAAGTGCCGTATGCGAAATCTGGATTTTGAGCTAGGGACGCTTTGGTAGCGGTACATTGGTTGGTACAAAAAGGTAGCATCGCAGAGTTTAAAAAAGCCGGCATGTTAGTGGCTGGAGGGCCTGGTTCGGGACCAGAACGTATATATATAAGAGGGGGGTGGTCCCGAGCCAGGCCCCAGCCAATACAGGCCGGCTTTTTCTGGCGTGGCAGTACAAACGGTCCGCTCTGGGACTTTGGTCATTTTTCACCCAACACTGTACCTATTGGATCTTGGTGATCTCTTGGTAAAAGAGCAAGGAACCGGGTCATGTTCCCGTCTACCGTAAATCGCTCTCGTGAATCGCTCACATCAGACCACACCATCCCTCATATACGTTCTGGTCTGAGCAGGCCACAGCCACTACAGGCGGGTTTTTCTGGCGTGGCAGTACAAGCCGTCCGCTCATTGTTCACCCTACAGTGTACCAATTGGGTCTAGGTGATCTTACACGTCAGACACACCATCCCTCTTATATAGATACGTTCTGGTCCCGAACCAGGCCCCAGCGTACAGGCCGGTTTTTTTACCTATCTGGCTGCTACATTGTTGTTACCAACCAATGTAACGTACCGAAAGCGTCCCTAGATCAAAATCCAGATTCGCATACGGCACTAGTCCTTTTGAGCTCTCGCAGCGGATAGCCGCTCTCGGTTAAATCACCAACTAGTGGGAAAACGCCCGGTCTGCTACATACAAAAAAATGTGGCGCAAAGACACACTAAACTCTCTGCCCACAAACCCCTCCTGCCCAACGCGGCGGAATATTTTTGGTTGGAAGCCAATGGCAGCCACGGGCTGCTGTTTTCCGCCGGAGAGGTAGTGTATTTGTTGCAACATTTTTTATTTTTTTTAGCCGCAGCCCCGGTGTTTTACGACTAGTGGGTGATTAAAACCGAGAGCGGCTCTCCGATGGAGAGAGATAAAAATGGAGGGCCTGCCTATGCGAAATCTGGATTTGATCTAGGACCTTGCGGTAGCGTTACATGGGTTGTGTACAAAAATTGTAAATGCGCAGAGGTCAGAAAGCCGGCCTGTAGCGGCTGATGCCTGAGTTAGGGGACCAGAACGTATGTAAGAAGAGGGGTGATGTTGAGAGAGAAAAAAAAAGGGATATGAGGCGAAAGTGCCATTAGATGGTTTTGGGAGGAGCGCACGCAAAAGCACGATTGCTTTTTGAGCGATTTTTTTCAGACGCTTTACCAGTTGAAGAAAAAAAGCGAGAGGTTGTTTAGATTTACACCCTGAACAAGGACCAGTATACTCGGACCATGCCGGTGACTGTGTGGTTAAGGCTCTATGGGCATTTCCCACGAGAGAAAATGGTTCCGCTAGTTAAGAGAGAGAGTCTAAAACCGCCTATAGAGCGGGCCCCAAAACCGGGATTTGAGCCAGGGTCCTCGGGGCATGGTTTTTGCGACAAAAACGATAGGCTCCGGTTTAAGAGAGAGATCAAATCCGCGTAAAGGGCGGGGAAACCATACTCGGTATCGCCGAGCTTCTGAGGCTTGGAGTCATCCGGTCAATAATGGTTTTTGCGATAGGGGTACGGTCCGGTAAGAGAGAGATCAAATCCGCGTAAAGGGCGGGGAAACCAT
>JAMKCH010035947.1:0-14197 GCA_023653785.1 Ophioderma brevispina
AACCTAATTCTGTATTTTATTTTTTGATAGGCAAGTTCCAAATTGGAAAACATTCTGTAATTTGAACAATGAAATTGATATTGCCGGATTAGGTCTCACCTGTGATAGGCCACCAAGATTCATCATTTCTTGTTTATAACCAATCTACATAGTATCACAGGTTTGTCCAATCATTTTGAGCTTTCATAATTATTTGCTCTCAAAAACAAGAGAAAATGAGGGAAATTGAAACCTGCACTGGTAATTTGGGGTATCAACATTTTCTATTGAATTTTTTGTACCATTGTTATAAATCTTGTGGATATTCTCCTAAAATGAATTGGGGGAAGACAACCCTCCCACTCATAACCCAACCCCTGGCGCCCAAATGATCTGACCATTTGTACAGTGTCTATGGACTCAAAGTGTGTCCCTTTAGAAAATGTCTCAGAACCCCTTCCATTTGCAAAGCTCTGGTTTTAACCATGCCTGAATTTGAGGGAATCTGTTCTAAAAGCAATCGCTTTCCTCTTTTCTGTATCCAGATTCTTAAACCATAGTTTCTTGCCAAGATCCAATTTTAATATCCATAACACCATACTTGCATTAATATTAGGTAAATCAAGGGTTTATTTCGCTAGTTGATTTTAATGGCAAACGTATCCTTTCTTTCTTTTGAAAGTTCACATAGGTTCTCTGTCACACTCCATAGTCTTAAGCCATCAGGAAATTTTAGCAATTGGTATCCTTAAAGTGGACAAAACGTAATTTTTTCTGCCGCGGTACACTACCCTATACCAAAAATGCATGATAGCATTTCTGGAATGGTAGCTACTTAACCAGGTAGTAGACCATCAGGAGGAATAGTAAACAGGATCAAACTTAAAATCCAGTCATTTTGAAAAGTATACCACATTTGTCCCAACCATAAGGATTCTCCCAAAAGGTATACGTGATTGTACTATCTCAAACAACCCAAGTTTGTTTATGAAGGTTAAAACAGCAAAACAGGTCAAAAGTTAAATTTCAGGTTGCTAGTCAGGGGGTTAATGTTTAAAGTTCTCCAATTTGGTTAGAAAGTGGTGCAAATGATTGGAGCTCATAGGTTCAAATAAGAATAGTTTTGATGCGTTTTCAACGCTTGGCTTACCACAAAGTAGTCTAGAAAACAATGTTCAAGCCCCAATAAATACAATAGACATCAAAACTATTCCTTTATTTGTTAGATCCCTATGAGCTCCCCACCCAATAATATGCCACCATATTTTATCCAAATCAGACACTTTGAATTTGACCCCTGTACAACTGAAAATGACCCTTTTTTGTTTTTGGTATAAGATTAATTCATTGTAACTCCAAAACTTTAGACTGCAGTTAGTACAAACTAGACCCTTTTTTAAATCCTTCTGACGAAAAAATGTGGTTGAAACTAAATTTTCCCCTGTGTAAACCTTGGTAACCCTTACCTGGCTATACAGGGTGAGTCAAAAGATTTACACTCGAGTTCAGAAAAATCTTAAAATATTTAACAATAAAATGTTTTTAATACATGAAAACAATAGCTCAGTATATCCACTTCATATGGTAAAAAAATCTAACGTTTACCGTTTTTTACGCTATTCGATATTGGTAATTAACCGAAAGCTGCCAAAAACATATTGACCACGGTTGTACAATTCTTCACTTGCACAGCAGCAAAAGCTATTGAGTCTAGTATTATCTCAATGTTTAAGCATTTGCTCTTGTATTTTTTTTAAGGTAACCATTTCATAATCCTTAACAACTGTTGTTGATACTATTTCCTACAACAGTCAATGTCTAGTAAACAACAGGGGGCAAAAATGGAAGTGGACGCATTGCCCCCCCCCCCCCCCCCATTGGCTTGAATAAGCAAATAATCTTTAAGCTAGCGTAAAGCAGGAAAGTGGGAAAAAAGGGGGGAAAACAGCAGAAATGAGAGTAGAGAAAAGGGAAGGAAGGGAGGGAAGAGGACTAATGCAAAGGGAAAAGGCAGATGGCAGTTGAATGTGTGTAACTGTCAAATATTGATTTCCCAAAGTAGCCCCCCCCCCATCTGGTTATGAAGGAGTCGCTGGAAAATGTGGGTTAAACCGTCTGTATTGCAACAGGATTGCTACAATTTGCATGTCATTCCGCGAAAAATATGTGAACAATTTTGAACATTTATTGAATTCTTCAAATTTGGGTGTAGATTCTATAATTTGTATTGATTTCAGAAGATTAAATGTTTCAACATTTTTCTTGATGAAGTTTTACATACAGGTACTCAAAGCAAGCAAAGAATGTCATGATGATGTACTTGTTGTAGCCTCATCCAAAGTCTCTTTGGCAATTCCACAACATTATTCCTGGACAGAGTGAAAAATGGGTACCTCTCTTTAAGATAGCATAACCCTTCGGCAATGCACTTCAAATCAAAATCAAAATTTCTCTAGTAGGTGAAATATCTAGTTTTAATATGTGGGTACTCTTGTAAATATCTTTGGTAGATTTTTCACTGCTGTAGAAAAATTCAAACAAAACGAGTGTAAATCTTTTTGACTCACCCTGTAGCTTACATTCCAGAAATGCTATCATGCATTTATGTGAGTGCATGGTTTACTGATGCTGCATAATAAGTGCATTTTTGTCCCCCTTTTCAGGATACCAAATTTATGGGGCTTTGCTCATGGTCTACACTCTTCAGAGACAACCAAATCAAAAGAAAGACAACGATTAAAACTGACACTGAATGACTGAAATTTATTGATATAAATGATGCCTACAAGACCCCATCACTCATACTGTGTACATGTAAGATTAAAACAATATTCTCACATTAATTAGTACAACGTAACCATGCAACCATATAGCAGATCGTTACATAAAGGACGTCTCGGCGTATACACAATATTTGTTTTTCTTAGTATAAACAGGGTATTCCACACCTCTCCTACTTGTAAAGTTGGGAGTCGATAGGTACATTCTTTCTGTTTGCGGGGAACTTCACCCAATTCCATAAAATAGGGGGAGTACTAATTATTTTAAAGAATTATTCACTTTTACCCAATAAATTGCTTCTTCCTAATCTCAGAATCCAAAATTCCTAATTGAATCATTTTTGAAAAAGTCAAAATTGTTAAAATTGCTATCATCATCAAGAAATTGTCTGAATAATCTAATTCATATAACATGTTTTCCCCCTTTCTCTTTATAAGCAAAAAAGTAAAAAAAAAGAGTAAAATTAAGTTTTTTTTAATATTAATTAAATTTGCATTATTTGTGCCAAGCTTAAGTAGTGACTTATTGTCAGAAACAGTCAAAAAAAAGGATTTTGTTTCATTTTTCCCATGCTTAATTTTAGTCTTTCATTGCCATTAATCACTCTAAGGAATAGGATGTGTCTCATATTGTTAACTGAGAGTCTTAAATACTTTCTGGAACCAGCAGTAGTAATTCAAATAGATCAATGAACCATTATGCATGATCCCCATTACTTTTCCTTCATTTAAGGCAGTTCCGCCTAAATAGTCTGGTGCAAGTACTTCATTTTGAGATTAAATATCAACTGCAAGCTGCTTAATCGCTCAACAGAAGACTAAACCCAGCTAACTGCTTGCTTACATAAGGACATTTACCAACATTTCAGTAGTGTCAAGTCCGGGTTATTGCCAAAATCAAGTTTGTTATGTTTAATATTCAGGTGGTTTACAAATGCTTTCAACATTTTTCAACATTTCCCATCTGGGATTCAACCAAAGAATATCTAAGTATGACAGTTAGTATCTATGCCAATGGAACTTAAGTTTACAAGTTGGCTTTCAAATTGATCTCACTAATTTGTGTGAGTTTGAGCAGTCCTGTGGGCTTAGACACATATCCACAAGCAAATATTAAGTTATTCCAACCTTTATAATTATTCACCTAGCCACTTGTGCTAAAACGAGACATGTTCAGTTCTTTCTTCTAAATTACACTTTTACAAGCACATAATTAAAACATTGGAGAACAAAATTGTTAGTTTGGAAACATTTTCTATCTACACAATAAATGAGCCCAACCTTAAAACATCTAACATTTTTTTATTACATAGCAATACCAACTTGCAGATTACAACTAGATGATCAAATGCCCTTGGAAACGTTTACTGACAATCCAACACTACAGCTACATGTGTAAACTTGTATTTTAAAATTGGCATAATTCCTAGCGGAACCTTAAAAAGTTCTCCCTCACAACATGTTTGATTTAAATTTGTTTTAGCAAGATTCATTAATATATTTATCTTTTTAATGATCTCATGTTTACTATCGACAAACTGAATTCATAGTGTTTTTTTGACAAGTGACATTTTCAATCTCCAAGATAGGAACTTTAACTTGGAAGCTTTGACTGACAATTCAACATGTGTAAACTTCTATTTTAAAATTAGCATAATTCCTAGTGGAACCTTAAAAAGTTTTCCCTCACAACATTTAAATTTGTTTCAGCAAGATTATCCTTTTAATGACCTGCTTACTATCAACAAACTGAATTCAGTATTTTTTTTCAACTGTATCCTTTGACGACATCTACTTCTTGCGCCCCCTTCCACGTCGTCCACCCCTCCTTCCTCTTCCCTTAGCTGGTTTCTTCTCCTCCTCTTCCTCCTCTGGCTCCGGCTCTTCCTGTGATACTGGTGCTTCTTCTTCAGTCTCCTCCAGCATTCCTTCCATCTCGGCTTCTCCAACTTCTACCCCTTCCTCATCATCATTATCTGCACCCAAGATATCGTCGTCCTCTTCCTGGGCGCCATCTGCATCTTCCTCCTCCTCAGCAGCAGCGTCGTCTCCATCTTCATTGTTCTCGGTCTCCATCTCAGCTGCAGGTTGTTCATCTCCTTCCTTTTCGCCTTCAGCTAACGCTGCTGCCTCTGCTTGGATAAAAGAGCCGACTCCTTTGGCTGCTACATCCTCTTTGCGTTTATTGGCAAGCCACAGCTGCAGTTATATAGAGAAAAGGTTATGGTTAGCATTTAAGGGGTTTGACGTGCGATCTGTTTACGCGCAAGCTGTTTTGAGCTTTGATCGTTCAATTAAGCACCCACTGGCGGCGGAAAAAAGACTTTGCATTTTGAGGTGCGAAAGTTCCACGCGCAGATACCGTGGATCTCTGTGCGTTTTTGTTTGCGTTTATTTGCGCGAAGAATTCAAACAAAAATGAATCGCGTCAACCGCGAGTCCTCTACGCCCGCTTTCGGCGCGCATCCTCTACGCACGCGTTCACTGCTTTGCTGCATACCGAATGTGACGCTAACTTTTCTTGCGGCCCAACGAGGCGCCCAATTTTTATTTCAAAATTTTGAAGAACGACATCGACATATTTAGAAATTATAAAATTTTATCGAGAAGTTTTTTATTTTGTAGGCGATCCAAACGTCAAATTTTGACTTTTCCCATAGACTTGCGTGGTTTAAAAAGTGACAACATACCTTTTTTGTTTTGGCTATAGCTTAAAAACAAAGTCGGTGACCCCCATTTTTTATTTCAGATTCTTAATCAGCACCGTTGTAAATACCATATGTGAATTCTGGAAAATTTTTTCGAGTAGTTCACTAACACGTCAAACCCCTTAATGAGGTGATAAGTATATTCTCTAATAAAAGCCCCATGGTATAGTATTCCGAGGGTTGACAAACAGAAGGACGTAACTCAGCACTGAATTCTGCTGTAATACTGCTTTTGAGAAATGCGATGTTTAATATTTTCTACTAAGCAAATCTATTCATTACTCAAAATGTAAACATCTCTTAAAGCTCATATATGGTACTGTAAGCAAACATAAACACTTAAGTAAACAAAGAACAATTTTTAATTATGAACAGATAACTCAAGATAACTTATAACTCAGATATGGCAATTTTTTCCCAAAAATGTGTTAAAATCATGTTTTTTGGGAAAAAATGCCCATATCTTGAGTTATGGGTATTTCTATGTTACCCGCAGCAAGGAAATTATGGAAGAGTACACCTGCTTTCATAATCTGCAGAAAAAATGAAAATAGGAGGTAGGGTTCACCAGAAAAAATTCATAACGTAAAAATATGAAAAACCCTGTATTTTGTGATTTTTGACATCAGAGCTGAAAAGCCTGTGGAAATGTAAAATGAAGACACATGCTTTTGGTTTTAAATTGTTAAGATGTGACAACATTGGGAAAAATGATCTTTAGATCTATTTAGCAACTCTTGAGCTACACATGGGAACCACCTTAAAGAAAATTCTTTAATATTTCTTTCAGTGCTGAGTTACGTCCTTCTGTTTGTCAACCCTCAATTTTTGAAAGGGGTGTTTATTCTCTATTACTTTTCAGCATTTTCTGTGTGCTAAAAAGTGGAATAAATAAAATAAATTTATTTGAAGGTAATTTGTCCATTATAATTTCCATTGAAAAATGTTGCTAGTACTTCCAATTAGTAAATTCTTCCATTCCAGTAAGGCCGCTATCTTGGACAAATGATGCCAGCAATATACCGCTATAAACGCATTGCTTACACACAAATTGATGTAAACAGATCCAGTTTTTACAAAATCTACACTTATAAAAAAAGTATCTTTAACAGCATACTGGATGGCTTGAAATCAAATTAGTAAGTTTCAAACTGTCCTGCATTTTCCCAGGTTATTGATATGCCAACATGCTATTTTAATCATTTTAACAATGTTTTTGGTCAAAAATATAGGTTTTTTTTTAGGTGGCAATAGTGGTGGAGTGTTTAAAAGAGGGAGCCTTTAATTATTAGAGAATATACAGTATACAACATGTCTTACCTAAACTAAGTCCTATTTTAGATTTTGTTAATTTTTACATAGTAAAGACCGTCTCATTAATTTCAAAGTCATAACTCATTTCTTTTAACCTTGTTAGACTACAATTTTGGCTTGTATAGCATTTTTTACAATGGCAAATATATTAAAGCATTCCATTTGTGATAAAATTGGAAAAAACTGCTATTCAAAATTTTTGAAGGAATTTGTACACTGGCAATATCGTGCCTTACTACAAAATGCGCTTATACACTCGTGGTGCAAGTCTAAACTGCGTGCAACTTAATACACAGCGCATGATGCACAAACAAAACAAATCTCTTACACTGATACACAAGATACTGATCATTAATTCGGCAAATATCAGGCATTCATTGTGAGACTTGTGTGAGAGTTCATAGATTACTTTGCACTTCCAAGTGCACAGGGTATAGGGCATGTCATCTTTGTAATTATACAAAATAAATGTGCTCTGTACTTACGTCAAAGTTCTTATGATGTTCTTCGCTGCAACAATGCTGTTTCCTTGTACAATCCCCTGATGGGTAGAATGTGTTGCACAGCTTACACCACAGACCATGCTGGGCAAACTTCATACCTGCAACAAATAGAATTCATGGTTATTAACAATGGCACAGTTTTTCATGTCTTAACCAACACAAACTTTCTATGGGTTCTGGTTGACCTGTCCCAGAATGGATGCATTGACAAACACTGCATACTGTTTTAAAGTGTCAAATTCGACAACCCAATTTTTTTCTTACAAAGGACTTTTCACAAATCTACTGAATTAACCAATAGAGGCACCAAAAATCAGGCATCACCTAGATAGGTAGGTCTAGGCAAGATTTCTTATATTGTATCTGCTGTTACAATTGTTTCAAAAAATATTTTCATACTAGGATCAAATGGCCACGATACTTTCGCGATTTACAACTTTTCATGCTACAGCGTTTGTGGGATTCTGATCAATAACCTCCATTGAAGCGGATTCCGCTCGCACTAGAGGACTCCTGGTACCTATAGTAATGATACAGGTACAGACCCATGATGATCCCTACTCTTTTCGACAGGTCTGCAACTTTTTTACGTCCCTCAGGATTGACTCCACTGACGCTCAGATGACTCCACTGACACACGGGAACAACAGCTTTACATGACTACTCCGAACCATGAGGCGCCGGGCACCCATGGCAAGTATTACCTGAACATTCTATGCAATGAGTGGGAGTGAGGAGAAATTCCATTAATCACACTTATGCATGCAATTATGCAATTTCGACCTTATAGGACGATTTGAGATGACAAGAAAACCCCGACTCTCGGGGGCTCGGAACCAGGGCCGCTTATCGGTCGATGTTATACCCTGCCGACAGTTCAGCGCGCCTTTAGAACTGCCGGGAACTCGCCCTCAAATCAGTTCCTCCCTTCACTAAAATTATTCCAAAACATCTTCTGTTTATATAAATCATCGAACTGAAGCCTCATTTCCTTTCCCAATGTGACTGAAAACTATGCATTCCCTGTGAGAAGTGGAATTGCCCCAAAAATAACCTATTTTAACACCTAAACAAGAGAAAATGGTCGCAACCAGTGGACCCCAGGTCACACACTGTTAGCCATTATCTCCCTTAATTCCGGTTTGGCTCAAAGCCCACAAGGACGCATGCACATATCAGTGTGGGGCGGGCCTGGAAGCGGGAAGTCAACAGTGGAAAGGAAAATTGGGCTTCAGTTAGATGATTTATAAAAACATAAGTGTTTTTGAATAACTCCTTCCACTGAACTGATTTCCTTTACACCAATGTGGACTGAAAACATATGCATTAACCCAGTGAATGAATATTTTCAATCAACACCAGCTAGAACACTCAGTCGGAGGTGGAGCATGATATTTCAGAGAGCAGCCATAGATGGAGTCAAAGGTAGACCAAAAATGCAGCGCCACAAAAACACGCGGAATCTAGATTCCTAAAAGTTCAGGAAAGCCAATAAACTCACCTAGATAGTGGCGTACGTATACAAGGGTGTGAGTCGAAAGGACCCTCACACTTGATAATGTGATTAAAAGAACCTGGCCAAGTTTTTTGGAGGCGAGCCGAAGCCGCGAATCCCGCAGAGAAACCCAAGGCTAAGGAATAGGCGAGAGGGAAGAGCTCCGACCAGAGATTGGAGTGCGACGTTGGCCCTGGACAAAGGGCCCGAAGCAACCCGCGCGGCAAAGGCGGAGAACAACGGCCCACAGCTTGCGAACTGAGATCCGGTAGGGAACCAGAGAAGAAGCGCAAGGCGGACCCGCGGTCCGCGTAAAGACGCGGGGGCAAAGAAGCCTAACTCATAGAGAGGGGGTCCGCTCAGAGCACCACAGAAGAAACCCGCGGAGAGAGAGCCCGGGGGAGCTAAAGGTGGAGAGACTGAATGAAGGCTAAAGGCCCCCAGCCCCGTGGAGGGCTGAGAGAAAGTCCGACCCTGACCCAGAGGAAGCAGCTACAAGGAGAGCTAATCCAGCCGGGAAAGGACCCGAAGAGTAATAAAGGCGAGGGCTAGACCGACGCCGCACCCAAGGACAATTGGGGGCTTAGCCAAGC
This sequence comes from Ophioderma brevispina, assembly GCA_023653785.1. NCBI lineage: Eukaryota > Metazoa > Echinodermata > Ophiuroidea > Amphilepidida > Ophiodermatidae > Ophioderma > Ophioderma brevispina. The sequence continues at coordinate 9,373 of JAMKCH010035947.1, forward strand.
AAACCTTGCAGATAGAACTCAGACCCCAAGAGGGGAACTAGCTTTCGGGTCAGAAACGGACGACTTGCAGGAGTCATTGGAACGAAACCAAGTCACCGAAGGACGAACCGCACAACCTAGGCTGTGGTAGGGTGAGCTAGTTGACCGAAATATCCAGACAACGGATGATCGGAGGACAGCCAACAAAGCCCAAAATAAGCGAAAGTCCCACCTCAGACTGGCACAGTCAGGACGATGGAAGGACATTAAAAAGGCTCGGACTCAGGAGGTAGACAGATACCACAACGAGGAGGAAGAACGAGGCAGACTCCGCCAAATACACCGCCCAAGACGCCCGCCGGCCCAGAAAACAGGCATCCCCGACCCAGTGAGTCACAAAGGCTCAGAATCTAATGAATCAACATAGCACTCCCAGAAAGAAGTCTACCAGTGGCGACTGCAGCCGAGAAGCAGGGTGAAAGCGTAGAAGGACAGGAATGATCCAGCTGAGGAACTTCTGGGCCGACACAGACGAATCGATATCGAGAAGGCAAACAAGTAGCTGCGGAGCCCCACCAACCCACACGAAACCCGGGCACGGGCAAGGATGCCACGAAGAAGAAGAGGTCCGGGCAGCATAGCGACTTCGACACAATAGCTCGCCGAGGAGAAGATGAGTGAAGAGAGCCACCGGATCGGACGAAGCGGCGGCTAGGCCCAGTGATAACCAGGAGGGGCGCCAGGAAGCTGCCTCATAGGCCTGAGTCAGTTCCCCCGGGAGACACGCGGACCAGACTAGGTCAGCAGTACGCCTAACAGCAGACTCTTAGAGCCAGGACAGCAAGCCTAACATGGGCCGGCCTAAATGCAAGGGGGGGAGACCAGAGGCCTCAAGTACCCGATGGTGACCCGGAACGGGCCCGGACTAGCACCACGAAGGCGCTAGCTCCCGAGGCAGCAACAGTCAAGCCGCCAACAGAGATTTGTTTTTTAATCGAGGCCCGCGACGAAGTTGACGGCGACCCAGAGCTGAAAGCCCAGGGGAGGTAGCAGACAGGCCCGAGGCTACCCAAGCTCCAAAGGGAGACCGAGCAGCGAAAGAACCCAGCGGAAGCCGGGGGCGGGCAGGGGCATATAAAGGCTAGGTCTGGACAACTGACGAAGCTGCAAGCCATGCACGGCAGGATGCGCCCATGCCCAGCGCGGCGGGCTAGGGCCACCCGGAGGCATGAAGCACCCCCAGGGGGACCCTGCAGAAGCTAGAGCAATGTCGGAGATAGACGCCGTTTAACCCGGGACTCCACAAGGTGAGTAGGGCTACCACCCAAGGGGCCAGGCAAACACGCCAGCCAGGGGTGAAGCCACTTCAGGCTAGGCCGCCCAGTAGGGGAGCCCTGCAAAGGCAGGGACCTGGGTAGACCGAGAGAACAGCAGAGACTACAGCTCCCGAGGGGATGCCTCGAAGAGAGCCAATGCGGCGCGACTCCCAGCAAGGGAGACAGGTCGCGGCGGCGTGAGTTGAAAGTCAACAGCAGGGAAGGTGGACAAAACAACGAGCAACAGCCCCCGTAAGAGGGACCAGTCGGCTTGTGGGAAGCACCCACGGGGTGTACCGTAACGCGGAACCGTAGGGGAAACTAGCGCTGACGAAACCGCAACCAGTAACCGCATACCGGCCACACGAACCCCCCGCGGAGGCGGGACCAACCTGGTCGAATCACGTGCGCGCCCCACCTAGCCCGTGAAGGCCTGTGAAGCATGCAGCACGAGCCAGATTGACACGGTACCCCCGCGTGAGCGGGACCACCCTGGCGAGAGCTTCGGCGCGCCCCACCTAGCCTGTGAAGGCCCGGTAGAGCATGCCACAGCCATATTGACACCGCGCGGCTAAGCCGGCTATCCATGCGGGGAGCAGTGATCATAAACGACACCCGCTGCGCCCCGTAACGGGGCACCGAGGAAACCAACCCAGGGGGCTGACGAATCAATGCCCGACCCGTACAACGGCAGCGCGATCGCAGGGTCCGAGACCCCCTAAACCACGAGCGCCGTGTGTCGGTACTGGCGAATGGCTCGCCCGAGACAACCCCGGAGCTTCACCATGGCCACACACGCCACTGACGGACTGCAGAACCGCTCCAATCCCACAGGGATAGAGCAGAGCAGAAACCACGCTAGCCCTGCACACCGATAAAGCAACGACCTAAATCAGGCGAGCCAGCGCCGGCCGCGTGCTATCCATGCTGGCCCCCGAGGAGCCGTTCCACCTAGCACGCTATGAAGCAACACGAGGCTGCCGAACCGCAGGTCTCAGCTGCCGCCAAATCCTCCCCAAGAAAAAGGCATAGCAGACCGCGCTAGCCCGCACCAGAGCAGCCCTAGGGGCTAGACCAGGCGAGCTAGCGGCCGGTAGCGGTTAGACGGGCGGAACTCCCGAGGGAGACACCTCCCTACTACACGCCATGAAGTAGCCGAGCTACAACATCTTTAGGTGCTGGCTCCCAAAGCAGCGGGGCCGCTTTGGAAGAACCTCGGACCCGAGCCCGAACACCACCCCCCTTTCCCTTAGAGAAACTAAACAGGGAAACTGTGTTCACTGGCGAACCATTGAAAACAGTAAGGCCACCGCAAAAGAACAGCACCAAACTGAGCGACAGCGGAACAAGACCTTAATGAACACACGGAAAAAGAGGGTCGCGGTGCGGCACGCGCAAAAGACGCTGAAAGTGGGGTGAAGCGAGACAAATGGGCGCGCGTGTCGAATTGAAAACGAACAAAGAAAACCAAAGGCGAGCCGCGTAAGACCCAGCCCGCCAACGTGGAGACAAGATACCGTCGCGGTAACAAATTCACACAACGGTCGAATTTTTCCAAAGTCAGTTTTCCACATCTTTTATTAAAATACAACAGCATCAGAATAAATAATAGACACACCTCACCCAAAAGAACTTTGTTCTTGATAGTTGGCTACTACAAGAAACAGAAACAGGCTCACAAAAAGCAAAGGCATCCAAAGCACGCACACGTGCGGCACTGCTTGCCTTTGTTTAAACCTTCTGTTCCCGCTACACAGATCAATACATGACGTCAGCATCGTCGGCAAAAAAAGGCTACACAATAAAAGCTCTCCGACGGCGTAAAGTCGCCTTTTATTCCTCCAAATTGAGCGTTATAAATCCAGTATCTAATCCAGTAATATATCCTATAGTTATGGTATAGTATTAGGAGTACCGTCTTATGAGACAACTAGTCCAGTATCAAAATCCCAGTTATTTTGGCTGCTATGACAGAGCTGCGGTAACCCGCGTCGTTTGCAATGCGGCCAAAAGGAATTGATGAAGATAAGGCTACCGGGTGTGACCTGGGGGTCACGGGTTGAGGCCATTTTCTCTTTTAGGGGTGCTGAAAATAGTAATTTGGGCATTCCACTTCTCAGAAGGGAAATGCATATGTTTCAAGTCAAACATTGTTAAAAGGAAATCAGTTCAAGTGTAATATTTATTAAATATTAATGTAAACCAGGAAAAGCCGTATCCCCAAATGAAAGAGTGCACATTAATCAAAAACATGAAGAAAATGTCAACTCGATTTACTTCCAGAATGTCAGTGCCCAATATGTACACGGAAAACTCAAAGCGAACAAAAAAGAAGCTAGAGATCCAACAATCAACCTAAAAACACTTAAGATCTTTTCTCAACAGGGGTTATGCAGGTCCATTGTACGCCCACACGGTGAGATTTCCAGCTATATCAGGTGTTATATGACTTCCCCGTATTGAGCTCTTAGTATTTGTTCACAACTTAAAAGGGAAACATACTCACCTCGCTCAGGATTTTTAAATTAAAAAACGGGTGTAGGTCGTGAAATACCATTGCCTTTCTAGTTAAATTGAATAGAAATATGGTGTTTCATGGTTTTAAAGACAACTAACTGCGGATTTAGGTTATGCACAAATTAGGTCAGCTTTGCCATGGGCTGTTCTTTCATGAATTTTGTCCCTTACTTTCTTTTCGAAAAAAAATATTTTAATCAGATGGTCCAAAGTTAATGAAAACACACAGTAGAATCTCTTTTATCGCGAATGAGGAAAGAACTCGCGCCAATGCAGCAAGGATTATCTCGAAATCGTTCAAACTGCATGAACAATAAAAACACTGGAACAGATGTAAAAAGAATGTGAAGTGTGAAGTGTGTTCCGGATCGGTATGAGTATCATTAGCACCCATGTTCGCTTGAGCATGTTGAGGTTATTATGTCTATCCATTGGTCACTGATTCTAGAAATAAATTTGAGGTGACTTTTTATTCCTTTTTTCGAAATAATGTGCACCCTTTTCATGTGGGGATACAGCTTTTCATGGTTAAAATAATATGTTTTATTTTAGTGAAGGAAAGGAATAAGAATTCCCCAGGTCTGGGGCCCGAATATTAATTAAAAGGGCCAACATTGCTATCGTGTTCCAATGGCCTACAAAGAGTTGTGACTGGAGACAAGAGCAATATACAAATGGTAATATGTGTTACATTAATGTGGCCCAAGTAAATGGTGTGAACTGCAAGTTCGGATAATAATTCTTTTCAACTAACACCTCCAGCAAAGCTTGCCATATTCAGGTAGAATTGCGTGGTAAACAGTCTCAAAGACCAACTGATTTCTAACCAAATTAGGAGAGGCAGCCCACTCCCTGTGTATAGTTCTGTTGGGTTTTTAGTAAAAGTCAAAGCCTCATTTAAGATGGCTGATATCACATTAACCTTAATCTACAAATAAAGCACCATGCTTGAATTAAGAATTTCCCAACCAACAATTGAATATCAACATCCAAGTAAAAAGGGCTAATACTCA
>JAMKCH010035948.1:0-14810 GCA_023653785.1 Ophioderma brevispina
CCCTTGTGATTTTCGTTAATGACACCCGATTCCTTTAAATTTGGGTTCAATGATAGCTTAAGGGTTTCTTCTTTCCATTGGTAACCTAAAATAAGTACTAACATCCCATAATGACGTCAGCAATGACGTCAAATGTTTCGGAAAGTAACGTTTTAAAATACTACTGAATAAAGGGTGGAAAATTGATATTCGCACTTTTAGCGACTCCACACCTATTATAGCTAGAAATGCTGTCATTATATAAAACTAGTCATTTCCCTCATCAAGTAGAGTCAAAAACCGCTGAAATCAGATTTTCCTAACCTTTTTGCGAAAGATTGAATTTTTCACTGTGTGTCTGTGGAAATTGCATTTTGCTGAATGCGAACTTTTGCCCGTCATTGTGGACTAATGCTAGGGCATAATTGTTACTCATTTTGGTTATCAATGGAAAGGGAGGATCATAGCTAATCTATTGGTACCAAATCCAAGTGTCCTGTGAGTGCCTGTGTGTGTTATGGCATTTTGGTACTTTCTCTTCGAGGGTGGGTGGTTACCACCCCCTATCCACCACTTTGCGATCACCCTGTATCTTACCGTACACCCCTGGGGATGTTTTGTTTTTGGATTAAAGGAGGCGGAACATGTCAATTGACAATTAACATTAAATAATTTGGCACCAAAAAGGGGGTTTTTAGCAAGTCGGGGAAAAAAACCTGAAGGGGGGGGGGGGGGTGGTAACCCACCCCCCTTCGTTGACGAGGTAATATGAACATTAAAAACATTACCCCTTTATGTGCTAAAAACAACAATATCATTGGTGGCGTGTGTAACCGTTACTGTACAAAGTCTATGGGAAAATGATGTGTATTTTGCACCACCCTACAAATACAGGATTCTAAAACTTCATTTTTTTTGTTAAAATATGTAAATTTGGGTCTTCTAGATTAATATAATCAACATAAAATATGATGTAAAAAAAAAAAAAAAAAAGCGCAAGGCTCATTTGAATTTTCCGTCTTTCGTTGCGCCTTTTTCGCGTGGTTTTAAAAACAATGTTTGTGCCCTAATTTGGCGCCAAATAACAATTCCCTTTTTTGTTGCCGATTTGGGGTTGTCTTATGACCCTTCCATGTGGTATAAATTTCAAAAATTCCCTTTAAATTGGTTTTTCCCTTGGGGGGGGGGGTCCCATGAACCCCCCCCCCCCCCCCCCCCCGGGCCAACGGGAGTGACACCCCTTGGTCCCGTAAGTGTTAATGGGCAAAACATTTTTTGAGAAGCGCCCCAAATCACCTTTTTTAATGCTAATACATATAAACGCCATGAACATGGATTTGGATATTTTGGCAATAGACCGTATTCAATAGCCTCCAGGTTTGGCATTCCCAGTAGTCTACAATACATTCACCTTTCAATGATCCTGTGCAATTGCTAAACATGTCGATGACAGCTTAATTTATTGTATCCTGGAAATGTATGCATGCTGTCCCACCACAGTCTGGTGGGCTGACGTCATATGCATACGGTCTATTACATAAAATCTGGTCAACAAAAGTTGTCCTTTAAAACAATGCCCGCGGAAAAACAAAATCAATGGGGTCCACATTCCCCCCCCCCCCCTAAGTCCTCTGAGAATCGTTTTTAATTATCACAGAACCAAAGCTTAATTTTGCTGATATATGTCCACACATCAGTAGTGTTATAGGTACCTTCTCAGGAGGTGGGTTGGAGTAAAATTTGGGCAGATTGAGAAAGATATATTTTTGACCAACGGAGGGGGATGCAGGGGGGGGGTAGAAATGGTACGAGTAAAGAAGGGGTGGTGCGAAGATGGTGGTGGGCGGAAGGGGCCTAGGAGTTGAGTTGAGAGTGTTTAGTCAGTCCGGTGTGGGCTGCGGGAGATGGTAGGTTGGGTTGGGATGACATTTATAGTTGCGGGGGGGGTTCGGTGGGGGGAAGGCTAGTCGAGGGTGAAGGGTTGCGGAAGTGTGCTATTGACGGAAATATGCCTTTTGGAGCGAATCCTGCTCTCTGAGTGGCCAGTTCTCAAGGTGAGTTTGGTCTGAAATGACGACCTTGGTGTGTAGCCATTGGTGGAAGAAAACTTGCTCCTTAAATGTGAGCAGGATTTGGGGTGTAATATTTCATGACAATGTAAGTGAAGCGATAACTTTGGATATGTAAACATTACACGTTGGAAACAGAGGGATTCACGCAGACACTCGTTATTTATTTTGACATTGAAGGGAATTTATATTTAATTAATATCTTCCTTCACAAAATTTGACATACAATATAACATACGGTGTACACTTTAAATCGTTTTTATAAATGTTGCGCATACCTGTGTAGTATTAATTAGTTCCTATTTTTCCATATTTTAAGTATTGGTATTTGGAATCTACTCCAACACAATATTATTTATTGTGTAGACATTATCCGTGTTGTTTGACATGTTTAATACCTCGTTAAATATAAATGACTTTAAAGGTTTTAATATTCAAATTTTCCACCCTTACTCCGATGCATATTTGAGAAAAAAAAAAAACAACTTAACTTTTACACAGGTCTTGAATAGCGTTGACATAATATTTGGACACCATAGGTCAAATTAATACTCCCATGGGAAAAGGGGGGGGGGGGGGTGTGGGAAAAGGGGGGGGGGGGAACAGTCCCAAAAAGAGTTACGATCGATCATTGAACATGAATACGTCTTGGAGGTCATTGACACGGCTGATTTAACATGTTTTATGACGTATATAAGGATAGGCCTAACTGCATGAACAATTCCAAACAATCCACAAAACTGACCAGCGAACTCGCTGGCTTGAAACGTCATCGACATGGGTGACTTCACACTGTTCATAACATACACAGCCTCACTGACCAGGAGTGCAATGGTTTTGGGGTTGTATAATACTTATCATGGGATGTTTTTTTTGATATTAGAGTGTATCGGTGCGCAGGGCTACAGAGCGCATAGCATTGCGCGTATGTTCAAGGGTATTATTGTTGAGTAGAGATACTTTTGCAGGGGGAATTTCTGGAGTTTTGAGTTTATGCACCAGTAATTTAACAGAAGCATGATTGATGTGAACTTCATATTTTTTTTCTTAATTTATCATGATATTTACTAAGATCTTTTGAACAAAGTTTAAGAGTGATTTTTTAATGTCACGGGAACCGAGACTGCCATAGTAAATGCATGTAGCCGTTTCACAAATTACGTTTGAAATCCCCCAATGCCCAAATCGTGCAGATCGTGTCCTACCCTCCTGTAAGAACCACGTGTATAGTCTCACATCTTAATCGATTACGCTGTGACAACAGAGATACAGAGGATGTTTTACTGCTTTGCCGTATGTAGTTATCAACGGTAACGAGATGAATAGTTTGGTTGTCCTGTGTTCGGTACGCAGGTCACTGGTCAGGTATCGAATCTCAGTTTGCTCGTGGGCGACCGTATATAAATCCGACTATGTTAATCCAAGGTCTGTACATGACCCCTCTCTGCCCAAAGTGCTATTATTTTTTTTCCCAAAGACTAAAAAAAATAAAAAAAATAAAAAAAGTACAAAATTTACCTTTTCCCTGCCTGATTCACAAACCGACGTACAATGACGATAATCGGTTGCTTTTTCCAATGTATGGATACGTACGTCATTTTTACATGATGGGTCCCCCGAAGCAAAATATTAATAAACCAATCAATGCCGTTAAGTCATCAATATCTTTATTTTTTCCAAAAATTGGCTGTTAATTTTCCCATATAAAATTCCTTTTTAAGATCAACATCTGTATATTGTTCCTTTAATATTAATATTCAATTGTCCTCCGCATGAAGTTGGAAAAGATGGTCCATAAGTCTACAATTTGAAAACATAGTCAGCCGGCAAATACCCTTTACCGTGGACTGTAATGAGCATACGGATCCCCGTGTTAGTTTTAGCAGGCTACAGCCACTTTCGCGCGCCCGGCTGCGGGGGTTATGCGTCATAGTCCCCAACAAGAACATGATACTGGCCTCCCTAATAGTTTCCCATTTGTTTTGCTAATAAGGATCACAATCTTGATTCGACTCATTCTGTCATTATACGCTGTGCCCGTTCACATCTTCTGAGATTTATTTTTCAAGACATTTTATAATATCTTGCTGTTTGTCAGTTAATTTTAATATTGTCTTCAGTATTTGTAACAATCAATTGATTATGGCCCAATAAACGATCATGCCATTACCATGCAGTACTGTGATCATACTTTTGATTCGACCTCACCCTGACGTCATGTTCGAATTCAACATAAAACATATGACAGTGACTCTGTTTTGCATATCTGCGGCAAAACTTTCTAAGAAGACAACTTGATTGCCCATCGAAAATCGCCACTTTGGGGCTGACGTAATGTCATGAACATTAAAAAACACCCTCGTCCTACCTAAGGGGGGGGGGTGGTTACCACCCCCCTTCAGGTTTTGTCCCGGCTTGCTAAAACCCCCCTTTTTGGGTGGCCACATTATTTATGTAATTGTCAATTGACATGTTCCGCTCCTTTCAATCCCAAAAACACACATCCACCGGGGTCATAGGTAAGATACAGGGGATCCAAAGTGATCGCGGGGGGGGGTGTTTACCACCCACCCCCCCCCCCCTCCGGAAGAGAAGTACCAACATGCCTAACACACAGGAACATCACCGCACTTGATTTTTGTACCAATATATAGATATGGTCCCTCCTCTTTCCATTGATACCAAAATAAGTACCAACATGCCTAGCAGTACGTCCACAATGACGTCATAAAGTTCGCATGTCAGCAACTGCCAACTTCCATAGCACACACGTGGAAATGCAATTTTTCGCCAAAAGGGTTAGGAAAAACAGATTTTCAGCGGTTTTTGACCTACTTGATGTAAATGACTAGTTTTATATAATGAGATCATTTTAGAGCTATAATAGGGTGTTTGAGTCGCCAAAAGTGCGAAATTCAAATTTCACCTATATTCAGTATTTTCGTAACTTTTCCTCAACTATGAACGTCATGGTGACGTCCTAATGGGGGATGTTAGTACTTATTTTGGTACCAATGGAAAGAAGAAACTCTAAGCTTCCGTTGGTACCAATTTACAGGAAGCGGTGTTCAGTAACGAAATCACAGGGGGGGTGGTAACCACCCCCCACCCCTTCGGGTTTTTGTTACAAAAAATGGCTCAGGTAGACGGGGTTACGCACAAGTTTTCTGAATGTGACAAATGTCATAACACGTTTAAAAAGGTGAGCTTCAACTTAAAACGACATCAACATGAACACATGGTGTTGGAATCATCTCTTTCGAATGCGAAATATGTGATCGTGTTTTTCAGCGGGTCCTGATCATCTGAGAAATCATTGAGATTCACAAGAAACGACCAAGAACATTCGAAGGTAAGTGATCTAATTTTGTATATCGGCTTTTGATAAAATAGTAAAACAATATAACAATTAATATGGTCAAAATGTATGTGTTGTAATATTGTACGTAGACTGACGGGGTCCGCCCCGCTATATAAGGTTCGCTATGTATAAGGTTCGCGGATTCATAAAATGAATATGTGCGTTATTCATAAATTTGAAAAAGGTTAGCTATTAATAATAGAAAAAAAGTTCGCTATTATAAAATAAAAAAAGGGTTCGTTATTCATAATAGAAAGGGTCGCTATCATTAATTAAAAAAATATGGTTCACTATTCATAATAAGAATAAGGTTCGCTATTCATAATAACCTACAAATTTATATTTGTAACAATTAATAAAATAACAAAACAACATAAAAAAAATAAAAAAATAAGGTTCGATATTCAAAGATAAAAAAAGGTTCGCTATTCATAATAAGAAATAGGTTCGCTTCATAATAAAACAAATAAAGGTGAGCTATTCATAATAATAAGGGTTCGCTATTCATAAAATAAATAAAGGTTCGCTATCCTACTAAGACAATACGGGTCGGTATTCATAATAAAAATAAGCTTCGCTATTCATAAAATAAATAAAGGTTCGCTATTCATAATAAGAAATAAGGTTCGCTATTCATAACAAAAAATAAAGGTTCGCTATTCATAAAATAAAAAAAGGTTCGCTATTCATAATATTTTTTTTTTTTTTTTTTTTTATTCATAAAATAAAAAAAGGTTCGCTATTCATAATAAGAAATAAGGTTCGCTATTCATAATAAAAAAATAAGGTTCGCTATTCAGAAAATCAATAAAGGTTCGCTATTCAAAAAATAAATAAATGTTCGCTATTCATAAAATAAATGAAGGTTCGCTATTCATAAAAAAATAAAGATTCGTTATCCATAATAAGAAATAAGGTTCGCTATTCATAATAAGAAATAAGGTTCGCTATTCATAATAAAAATAAGGTTCGCTATTCATAAAATCAATAAAGGTTCGCTATTCATAAAATAAATAAAGGTTCGCTATTCATAAAATAAATGAAGGTTCGCTATTCATAAAAAATAAAGATTCGCTATTCATAATAAGAAATAAGGTTCGCTATTCATAATAAGAAATAAGGTTCGCTATTCATAATAAAAAATAAGGTTCGCTATTCATTATAAAAAAATAAAGGCTCACTATTCATAAAATATAAAAAGGCTCGCTATTCATAAAAATAAAGGTTCGCTATTCATAAATTAAAAAAAAAATGCTATTCATAATAAAAAAAAATAAAGGTTTGCTATTTCACAAAATGTTCAAACTCCAGGCCATTCCCCAATAGGGGAATGTATAAAACGGGAACCCCTGTTTTTTCAGCTTAGGAGAAAGAGCTTCGTGATTTGTGTGCATAACTTTGCATAATGACATGACCCCAATTGACCAAGTGATGTGGATGGTGTGCAGTTTTTATTGTGTGTGTTTGGGTGTGTGGGTGTATGGTGTTTTATATGAAAGAACCCACTACTAAAAAGAGACAAACGCAACCAGTTTTATATGTAGAAAATAAATCCCAATATGACGTCATTTATAGCCTTTATGTGGGTGCAGGTGTGGGTGTGTGTGTGTGTGTGTGTTGGCATTTTCTTTATGGTGGTGCGTTTGTGTGAGGCTATGAGAGTGGTAAGAATGGGAGAAACCACTGCTAATTGAAGGGAAAGTAATCGGGGTCCCCGTTTTAGGGGTCCCCGTTTATACATTCCCCTATGGGGATGTATAAAACGGGGACCCCAAAACAGAAAAACCCCAATTAAACCCTTTAATAACACATGTGAAATGTTTTAATGGGTCCCCATTTCTGGGGTCCCTGTTTTTTGGGGTCCCCGTTTTCGGGTCCCCGTTTTATAAACACCCGTCACTTTAAGGGCTCACACCTGGGAAATGATAAAACCGAGTAAAATAGAGAAAAGCACAACAAGAAACGTGGTGTTCGTTGTTATGAGAAGATTGAAAAGCACACATTGTTGACTTTTTAATACCAAAAGGATAATTTTTTTATCAATAATTGACTGTTTTTGTTGATTTTTAAGGCAATAATATGACCTACTTTCTCTATACTAAATAGCTCAGGGCGCGGCCGCAGGGGGAGAGGGGGTTTAAGCAATAAAATGCGTAAATTGTTTTTGTTTTTTTTACCTACACTGTAAAAGGTAAAAAATGTTATACACCTGGGGATGTAGAAAACGGGGACCCAAACAGAAAAAAAACCCAAATAACCCTTTAATAACACATTTGAAATGTTTTAATGGGTCCCCATTTCTGGGGTCCCTGTTTTTTGGTCGCCCTGTTTTCCGGTCCCCGTTTTATAACACCCGTCACTTTAGGGCCTCACACCTGGGAAATGATAAAACACCGAGTAAAATAGAGAAAAGCACAACAAACGTGGTGTTCGTTGTTAATAAGATTGAAAAGCACACATTGTTGACTTTGTAAAATACCAAAAGGATAATTTTTTTATCAATAAATTGACTGTTTTTGTTGATTTTTAAGGCAATATGACCTAAGTTTCCTATATAAATAGCTCAGGGCGGCGCCAGGGGGATAGGGGGTTTAAGCAATAAATTGCGTAAAATTGTTTTGTTTTTTTTACCTACACTGTTGCTCATAAAGTTGGAATATTTTTTTTCAGACCCAATCTTAAAATGTATTTCTGTTTCAACGCCTCAGTAATCATTAGAATAGACCAGTAACATCTACGTCACTTCTTTTGGTGCCTGCGAATCCATTCCTGCCATTCGTTATGGGCCCATTATTATTAAAACTATAACAGATACATGCCCAGTGTGTACAGTCAGGCCGACCTATTTCAATATACCAGGCCCAACATATTTACAAAAACATGCTGGTTAAAGGTCTATAGGACCACTTAACAAGCGATGTGTAAACAATCATTAGGCGATGGTATCTTGAAATAGGTCGGCCGGCAATGGGCAATTGTATCTGTTTAGAGTTATAATACTAAGGGCCATAACGATTTGCAAGAATGGATGCGCAGGCCACACAAAAGAAGTGAGTAGGATGTTAAGGTTATAGGTGAACATGATACATGAGTCCCAACTACCCATGTGAAGGAAATATCAATCTAAATTTGAATGCGTAACAATGCCCTTTTGTGAGATTAAAGGCGCCAGACGTAGGGCCGCAAAAAGGGACAAATGGGGTGTTTTACACAAACGACCCGTTCAAAAAGTTCAAAAGGGGGTGTTTTACACAACGACGTCAAAAACTCAAAAGGGGGTGTTTTACACAAACAACGTCAAAAGTTCAAAAGGACGGTGTTGTTTTTTACACAAACGGACGCAAAAATCAAAAGGGGATGTTGTACACAAACGCGTAACTCATCAAAAGGCGGTGTTTTACACAAACGAAATCAAACAGTTCAAAAGGGGGTGTTTTACACAAATGACGTCAAAAAACTTCCAAAAGGGGGTGTTTTACACTAAACGACGTCAAAAGTTCAAAAGGGGTGGTTTACACAAACGACGTCAAAAACTCAACAGGGGTGGTGTTTACACAAACGACGTAAAATCATCAAAAGGGGGTTGTTTTACACAAACGACGTCAAAAACTCAAGGGGGTGTTTACCACACAAACAACGTCAAAAGTTCAAAAGGGGGGTTACACAACGACGTCAAAACTCAAAAGGGGGGTGTTTTACACAAGCGGCTCAAAAACTCAAAAGGGAGTGTTTTAAACAAACGACGTGAAAAACTCATAGGGTCGGTAATCAACTCGAAAAGGGACTATGACCCAAAAAGGGCCAAAAGGGAAAAGGGGGTGTTTCCACACAAACATGTCAAAAACTCATCATGCAGAAAAACCCGTCATGCGGAAAAACCGTAAAGGGGTTCGTTATTTTAAATTCGTAACGTAATATGTGCATTGCATTCGATATGAGTCCCGCCGTAAATGATGGATGAACCTCTAGAACAAATTGCTGACAACAGCAGGGTTTTTTTGGTTCATCTTTTTTGTATGGCCCCATGAACATTATATCCAACATCAGCCAAATCAGACACCGGGAAGTGGGCTAATTAGCATAAATCCAAAATGGCCGCCAAAAGACATTTTTGAAGCCCTGTATCTCCTAAACGGTTGGTTTTAGACCTCATAAATATATTATTAATAGATTGAAATATGATACCAAAGAATCGGATCAGCTGGTTAAAACAACACTATGACGTCATCATGCAAATTTGACGTCAATTACGTCATAAGGGTGACAAAAGAACGCATGACGTAACTATGATTTTGGTGTGAATAATGATAGCATGACGTAAATATGCTATAAAACAACAACAATAACAACAACAACAACAATAACAATAACAATAATGATAACAATAAGCATGGTTTATATAGCGCTAAAATAACCTAAATACAATTTCAAAGCGCAGCTGTCTATTATCATTGCTGCCATCAGGAAATTGTCATTTCATCGCAACGCTTAGGGTATCAGCCAATTTTGAACCCGCTACAAGCCTGTTCGTATGTCGAATATGTCGACAAAAAACGGAAAACAATACAAAAAATACCAGAAACATTTATATGAGATATGTAACCCTGGTATTTCATTCCTCTCAGCATGCAGCATAAGCTCTTATATGGCCATGTGTCTTGAATTGGGACCTGCTCTAGGGTGGAGCTGTTTCATATTTGAGAGAAATCTGACATGTTTGTAATGATTAGAGTCTTAAAGCGGCACTGGCACATTTTCACAAAATATGAAATTTCTTCAATTTGCTCTCAAATGATAGTCTAGGCCATTGGAAGAACAGAGATATATTTTACACATAAAAATAACATACCCCAAAACAGATAGGGACATTGATATGAGGATAAAGACATCCAGGTAATTTGTAGGCCAACTTTTAAGTTTTCCATAACATTAATCAACAAATGTGTATATTACATGAATATTTTTGACTCGTACTCACTGATATTAAAATCACAAAGGTTATAGACCGATCAAACAGTGTGCATAGCGTGGGAAACATTCATACGGCGTGCATGTTCTTGCGTTAAACGCCATTTTCGTCGTCTGCTGAATTCAACGTCGCCGGCGACGCGAAATTATAAAATCGTTCTGTTTACCCATAAGGAAGCTGATTTGGTCTTAAGCATTTCGGGTGAGGGCTTTTGTATATAAAAGCCTTACAACCATGCAAAAATATCGATTTTGAAAAATCGTGAGGGCGCACTATTTTTCAAATGTGCCAGTGCCTCTTTAAATGTGATTGAATACTTCCATTTAAGTATTTTTAAAGTTTATTTTAAAAATACATTTTAAACATTTTAAAGTTTATTAGTTATAGTATAGTGGGTAGAAGGGGGTGGTCGTGCACCCCCCCTTAAATAAACTTCTTAATCGAAGTGACTATTTAGAAAAAATGCGTAGTAGAAAAACGATAGCTATGTTACACAATAAAAAAAAAGTGTCCCACATAATCAGTTTTATGCAAATTGTTATTTCGCCCTTACAGAAAAATACAATTTTCGATTATCTACCAATACTGATTGATTGAACTGAACAAATGAGCTGGACTGGAAACTATGTTGTGAGGGTCAAAGATCAAGATGGACACAATCTGGACCAGATGTCCACATGATCCATTAGCCCAAACACATCCATATTTGGGCATATCTGTGGCCAATATTCCACAGACCTGCCCAATAAGATGACGAGATCTATGTTTTTAGGGTCGAGATAATTTAAAAGGACTCATTAAATTATGTATTATTATTATTATTATTATGCCAGCATTCTAAAGCGCTTTCCAAGTGATCATAGCGCTGTACAAAGTCTCATTTAAAAATACCTAGATTACCTTTTAATTATAGTAAACAAAATTCAACAACAGCCAAAATTGAATATACAACTCTAAAAATCAAACAATTATAAATAATCAGTAGATACCAGGCAACATGATTATTTTTTTTTAAACACTCATTCAGATGGGAAAAACGTGAGTTTTTCAGGGACTTTTAAAGCATTAACTGTGGGACAAAACGCCGATAAAGCGGGGGAGAGATTCCAAAGGCGCGGACCAGCAACCAAAATGACTGGTCACCAAGTGATCGAAAAGTACGAGAAACGCTAAGAATAAGAAAATGGGCATTCTCAGAGCGCAGACCGTGCCTCCCAGAGGTATACTGATAAGAAGATCGGTAGCGGGATAAGTTGATTCATTCCCTTGAAAGTCAGGAGAAGCACCTTAAAGCTAACTCTTTATTTCCATGTAACCAATGAAGCTCTCTCCGCAAGGTGGCAGAAGGATGGAATCTATTGCACTGGAAAAGAATCCTGGCCAGCCTTGTTTGAAGTGTTGTAACTTCTTATTCTCTGTCTGTATATACCTACAAAAGCTGAGTTTGCTATAGTCTAAAGGACAAAATAAGCGAACGGGCTAAATGATGGCAGCTTTTAGCAGTGATGAACCACGTAATTTGATGTATATTGTTTATGAGATGATAGTTTACAGTTGTTAACAATAGAGTTCACATGAGCCGCAGAGACAGTTTGATCGAAAACAACCCCCCAAATTTCGTATTTCGGATGATGGAAGATCTAATATCACCAATTTGAAGAGAAACATCAACAACTTCAACAGATTGTAAGGCGTGCTGCAAGAAAAACTCTGTTTTGCTTGTTAAGCTTCAGAAGTTTCTTGTCATCCTTCATGAATATCAGTATACATGATGACAATCTTGTTAAAGCTAATTCGGCAGCACCATCTGTTTTTGGATCGAAAGCCAAATAAAGTTGGATATCATCAGCGTATATGTGAAACTTGATACCATGCTTTCGATGCTGTTACAAGATAAGTATATTAAAACAAAGAAAAGTGAGGTCCAGGACCTTACGAACATTGAGGTACACCAAATATAAGCTCCAACTTATCACAGACCCATACAGCGCATTCGACACAGACAGATCACCACCAACAGAAACGAGGAAGTATCGATCACGGAAGATACGATGAAACCACTTAGACGCCAAAACCAGTGATTTATTTTTTGAAAATGGACGACAACGATTCAAAGAAGAATTTGATGATCTAACAGTGTCGAAGGCAGCTGGAACGATCCGTAGTATTATAGTACTACAAAAACCGCATTCCAGTTATCCATATCAGTTCATAATATCATTTCTTTACACGAAAGGTAAAGCTTGTTTCTGTGCGGGTGTTGAGCCCTATAGGCCGACTGGGAAACTCCTCATGAAGACAATGGTGCCACAGATGATTTTGTAACTGGGCGGCGGCAATTTTTTCCAGAATTTTTGAATAGACCTATATTAGAACACATGACGATAATTTGCAACAAAATTTTTATCAAGAGTAGACTTCTTTAGAACAGGACAAACATTGCTTCACGAAGTTGGGAAGAAAACTCGCCACTATGAACGATTGTTTACAAGAACTTTCAACACTTACACATGATACTAACATTCTCTTTAAATAACAACATGGAAATGTGTCAAGCACAACCTGGGATTGTTTGGAAAACTCAGAATAGTTTTTCCATTGTTTCCAATTACTGACAGATTGAGATTCATGTATGGTGGAATCAGAGTCAACAATATCATAAGGCACTTTTGCCCCGATTCACACCAGAAACTGTGACAAGCTCATTCCTTATTTTGGCCACCTTGTTAACAACAAAATTGAACAAAAGAATGCTAAGTTCAGAATTGAATCACAACTTGGTAATGTGATTTGACATTATTGATTTAGCAGCTTATTCAAGTATTGAATACATATTCCTACAGTATCAGGACGATTCAGTTCATCATTGAAGGATACCCTCCTTAGCATATTGAATGAGTTTGTTAACTCTGTAGATTGATCTATGCAATATGATCATCATCATCTTTTGTTTTACGCCAGTTTCGTTCCTATTGGCGACGCAACACACCTTATCATTAATTTCATATTTTATACAGGGGGAAAACGAGGTTCAAGCTTCGAGAAACGTGTCTCTGAAGGGCCAGCGCATCAAGTACGTTGTAACACGTGAGTCTATTTGCTCCAAGCCACTTCTCAACAGTACTCGAAAGTCAAGACCATCAATGGAAGAAACTAAATCACTAGAAAACTGCGCTTTAATCCATGTTCTGTAATTCTTACTTTAGATAGTATTTTGGTGAAGAGGTTGGCAGAGTCAATGACACAATCAACTAGGATATGATCAGAACTAAAGATGGCAACCACGGCATTTTGATACCAATCTATCATCATCACGTGATATAATAAGTCTAAAATGTGCCCCTTTTTGTGTGTGAGTATGGACGTGTTGATATAATTCACGCGACTAAGAGCATCCAAAAATTGGCAACTCGTGTTTTGAAGGCTGATCAACGTGAATATTGAAATCCCCAAGAACTATGTTTTGGATGGAGCAAGATTGATTTCATCAAGAAAACACTCAAATTTATCAAATATTGCTGATGTTTGAAGCCATTTATGTGCAGGTGGAGGTCGTATACAATAACCAACCTTGAGACAGTAATTTTAACCACGACAATCGCCAGTTCAAAATATGTTGTTTCAGTTCCAGATGAGTTGTTTAAAGGTTATATAGGGTTTTGTGTAATTCCGAGACCACCATGTTCATCACCTTGCGTGGAAAGTTCAAAAATGAATAACCAGGTGGCAACATTTCTCCAATAACAACTCTATGTTTTTGTCATTAAACAGGTTCCACCTTTAAATAATAAGACTATGCAAATTAGGGCATTCAATGTCGATAGTCTCATGTTGTGGGTAATTGTAAGAAAACGTTGCGGGCCCAGTAAATTGTAGAATTAACATTTCTCTTTAAATTCAAAGTATGGAATGATACAAGACTAATGCGAGGAGACCTAAAATAAACTGTTGTTTTTATCATGCCAAAAGCAAACGTTGAAGAACATAATCTACAGTCTCCAATAAACTCTCTGCAACTGCAATTGTGATATCAATATTGTATCATGTAGTTTTAAACCCTCAGTCTATTTAAAGGAACTGACAGGAGAAAATGTACTTGGTCAAAGACGTTTCTAAATGGATATCAAAACAAGATATCAAGCATTTAGAATTGCACTTACTTGTAAAAAGCATGAAGGAACTTCAGTAAAAGATTGGAGCAGCTTCATATGGAGTAGTGAAATCTCCGACAATCATATAAGTCCCCAATCGCCACATGTTGCTATCAGTCTGTGATCAGATACCTAACTGTGAATCAGCAAAAAACTCTGATCTTGAAGATCATCGTCTGCTGGGAGATGATACACAACCGGAAGGATCGACTTCACAGAGCATCACCCCCCCCCCCCCCTCGTAGATTGTCTTCCGGTGGAACAATCTCCTCCGAGAATTA
>JAMKCH010035949.1:0-23710 GCA_023653785.1 Ophioderma brevispina
CTACACAGGACCATATCACTGAGCATTTAGTTTGTCAATGGTCAGTTGCGTGCAAATGCACAATAAAATGGCTACTTACAATAAGTGAACTCTCTGCATTCTTTCTATCACACAAACTCTGTCACCGAGCTGTTTTCAACATAATATTCACATTACTTGCGTGTTAATTCAATGGAAGTTGGATGGTGATGTCAACCCTTAGTGTCACAATGTATTGCAAAATGCAAGAATTGGTCAAATATGAGGAGAAAATATGTTGCCAAAACAATGATTCCTGGTGTTAAACGGTTTATAGGGAATGGAGGATTCCTACAAGCTTACATTACCCCAGCACAGAGTTTATGCACTTGCAAAGCTGGTAAGAAAAAAGGATCAACCCAAAAGTTGACTCCATGATATCACCTAATAACAAGAAAGTATGCACTATCATTACATTAAAATAAACCAAAATATAACAACTTAATATACCAGTGTTTTAAAAACTCTAAGTATTTCACATCTGCTTAAAATACTGTCTCGATGTCAACACATCTCAACTTAAGTTGAACTAAAATTAAAATATTCCTCAAAAACCCAAAATATTTATACCAGTGGTGGGAAATACATGTTTGCATACTTTCAAACAGCCAAAAAACAAGGGAAATTACTGTTTTTCAGTCTACTTATCCTTCACTAAAATATATTAATCTTTTTGTTGTGCAACACAATTAGGAGTCATTTATTGATTAAATATAATATGTACAAAATATATATTTGTTTGAAACAGTTGCATTTACAACACATAAAACAAAGAAAAACTGAACACAAATATACATAGGGTATTTTTTAAAAAGCGAGTCCCTTAAGTATTCCTGAGGCAATTTGTTAAGACTTACAAGATTATCAGCGAATAAGTGAAGGAATCCTTGAATACAACACAAAAAAATGTGAACTAACAAAAAAAAAAATATATGCTAAATATAGCAGTTTAAGAACAAAAAATTCACAGCTGCTAGGTCTCACAACAAGAAGCCTGTCGACGAACTTTAACAACCTGTTAGTTTCCAACCTCCTTGGAAGTCACGGCCTGAAGCCATATGTTAAGTTTATACGATACATGTGGTTTTGCTCTTTACATGAAGCCGAATGCTCCCTTACAGATAACTTTTATTAACCCCCCGAGGGCAACCACCTTCTTTACAGTACTCGGTTTGGCTCATTATCTGATATAACAAGAAAAATACGGCCATTATTAAAACTTGCAGATCCCCCTGGCAAATATGCAAAGTAGTATATATATGCCAAATATCATGATAACAGTGTCATGGGTATACTACTGGCAAGCACATAGCAACCACTACCCAAATGACTGAGTTTTGTCAAATTTGACATTGGGATCGCAGAAGTGCACCGTTTTAGTAACGACCAATTGCAACAAATATCAAATGAGCTCATTTAACATGCACATAATGATAACACAGTGCGCGGGTATTACTTACATGCAACCACAATACCCACATACCATATTTTCGTCAGCTGCGTAGGGCAGCCCGGTGGTTTCCGAGGGGGCAATTTCCCAGGTAGGTGCAACAAAATGTTCGCCAATTCACAACGAAAAAATCTCCGTTCACAGGGCAAAAGAATCCAAAAGGCCAAAAGGGCTGATTTAACATAAATTCCATGTTTTATTTCCGATTTCCCCTCAAAATTTTTTCAGAGGGGGCACTCTTTCCCCCTTTCCCCCAGCTGCTACGCCACTGGTTTCAATCACAATCAATTTGGACATTGGGATGGTAGAAGTTCACCTTTTTCGTCAACCTCAACAGTTAACTAACTAATGACCTTCCAAAAGGGGGTGGGGGGGGGGGGGGGCGGAACACACAACATATACAAAAAGGAATCTGCTGTCACAAAATTCCCCATGGCTTGGGCCAGGAGGTTAAACCTATAAGTAACCAAAAAACAGATCTCCCACCAGATGTAGTATTTCCTCGGTTTGACCTTTAAGCTTTCTTAGCATGTCTCTCATTGGCCAATTAACAATCAATAACCATATGGAAACCAATCAAATTGTCAGGCAGTACCCAGGAGGTTAATACCCAATGCAATCTGTGCTGCAGCAAATTTTAGCTTCTGGCCACACAGATTAAAAGTTGCAGCTTTTTCACACAATCACACAAGGATATAGTGAAATATAAATGATGGAAACAACTTGTTGAATTTTGTCATCGTGATGTAAAAAAAAAGTTCCTCTTATAGAACCTCTTTGTTAATTCTTCTGAATTACATTGACCATTTGATTTGGGTTTATTTTTTCTGAAGGAAATCAAAGTTTTACCCTGTCCTCAGAGGTCCAACACAAATGCAAAACAACACACACTTACTGAATCACTCAGAGGAAAGGAGAACACGTTGTCTATTTCATCCAGAATTTTAGATCTAATCAATCTCAAAAGTTTTTGTATCACTAATATTGTAACCTTCCTCGTATGCAAGTGAGGTCGTGAAGGGTGCAAGCCCAACATCTCTGTCCAGCTCACAGTAAAAAGTAGCGATATGCGCGGGCGTATACTGTAACCGACTTCCCCCAGCGTGCGTAGTCATGCACAGTGCACAGGTAACTGAAAGGCAGCGACTGGGATATGTGTGTGTTGTCACAAGAAGTAAGTTTGTCAGAACTTTCCCCCCCCCCACCTTCCTCCTCAATTCTTGCGTGTCAATACCATGTGAATATTCTTCCAGAAAGTGATGTAAAATGCCCGTAATAATAAATTTTATTCATTGAACACTAAAGAACATTTATAGGAAATTAAACTGATTCAAATAATTTAAAATAAGAAAGCATTCCGTTTACTTGGCTATTAAATCTAGATATTACTTATTCATCTTGATTATAGACAGCTTTCTGCCTTGCTGGTCCTAGCAATCCCACACTGGTCTAATGACTGACTTCTTCCAATCAGGCTACTTTCAGACATTATGAAATGCCTTTTATAGGATCACTCGCTGTTCCTTAACAAATTGCTTTCTTGTCAACTTTAAAGCCGGCTGTAACCCGACCAGATTTGCTTGACCACCTTCCCCTGACCACTATAACTTCAATAACATCTATGTGCTTTATTGTGTGTAAGGGTAAATGTAAAGGTTGTTGAATTTGTAGTGGTCAGACAGGGGAAGGTGATTCAGGTACACCTGATAAGGTTATGAAAATGCCCCTCTGAAGGGTAGACGTTTCATATAGAAGTCCCATGGATGCAAATGAGGTATTGCCATTCATTCCGTCAAGCGCTACTGCACAACGTCATACAGCGCATGACGGAATCAATTGTAATACCTCATTCGCATCTATGGGACTTCTATATGAAATGTCTACCCTCTGAAGCGGCCACAAAACACATGACAATCAAAGCCTGCCCAACTGGAGAACACATTAGATAATTCACCATCTTAATTTTCAAGAACTATGGATGCCATGCTAGGTTGAAATCTTGGAAGGCAATTTAAGCATTAACAACAAGCATTAACCACCCCTCTCTCCTTCACATACTACTGAACACACACCAGAAGTTCACTTTTGTCACATATCTTTTATATCAAAACACATGAATAATAACCATCTAATAACATTGCACTTTAAATCAGTATTTTTTTTCTAAATACAATCACTTCTTGGATACTGATCATAATTATCACTGATGGAAAGATAGTTTGTTATCACAGGCATTTTGCTTTTTTTATTGGTTTCTTAAGAAACCCAAGTCGCTGGTATTGTAACTTCAACCCCAATTCCGATCCCACTTACTTGGAGAGCCGACTACCAGCATCTTCAACATGTCAGTCCTTTGTTTTCTTGAGGACTATGCTTCAGATTATAGCTAACCAGTTTTCTTATGCAACTGCAGTTTCACCACTCTTTAGCTTTCACACAGCTCAATATTACATTTGAACCCAATTCCCACTCTCCAAACAAGACTATTATTTGCTAAAAGAGTGCTTATTGCATTTTTTGGTTTAAGGAAATTTCAAATACTGTTTAATTCAAGGACTTTAAAGATGAGAACCCATAGCTAACAAACTCACCCATGCAGTGTTATGGATTTGGAGCCATCTTGGATTATTGGCCAAAGAAGGGAGTCAGTGTACTTCAGCAGGAATTTTCCATTTAATAATGTACCACCCACTAACAGCATGACACCTGCCGGACACAGTGTAGCTATGTATGCCATGGTTTCTCGTCAGCACTTGAAACTAACCTTTCTACAAAGCAGTTATGGAATGCTATGCAGTAAAATCAAAGCGTGACAAAGATGGCAGCTAGCTAGTAGTTCCCATTTTAAATTCCTTGGTTTAATTGCAGTTGATTGTGCATTGTTTGACATCAAGTTGTTGCTATCAAATGCCTTAAGAAAAGCATCATCTTACAACAGATGTAAGTTAATACCTGTACCTTAAGAAGGCTTCTCTTAACTATTACCATCATCTTTATTCTTCTTTTCATTACTTTCACTAGGTTGTCTCTGTGCAGCTTGATTTCTGGCCGCCTGCTGCATCAGCAGCTCATGCCGCTCAAACTGCCGCTGCAACAGCTCTTGCTGTTGCTGCAATTGTCGTTGATGTCCCTCCTCCTGCTGCTTCTTAATAAGATCAATAACGTCTTGCTGTGAGACATGTTCTTTAGCCCTATCTATATGCCCGCCTGCAGGCTTTTGATTACCTCTTTGCTGTTGAGTGTTTTGACTACCAACCCCCTGATTGATGCTGTCGGGAAGGCCACCGACACACTCTACTTGGTATAAACATCCCCCTGCGGTTGCACTGGCAACTGTCCAGCACTTTCACTAGTCCTACTGGAAGAAGTAGGGAGCTTTCTACTGGAGTCCTGTGCTCCTCCAATTTCCTCTCATGAGGAAAGAGTCCTCTGTAGGTCACCAAGACCTTTCTTAGCAGCATCAATGGCTTCCTCTTCACTTTGTCTTTCAGTTTTTCACTAAACTCATTTTCCTCCCTCAATGATCAACCCCACCCCCAGAGTTAACAACTGATCAAGTTTAGTCTGAGAGTTTCTAGATTCATGAACTCCTTAAGTGAATTTTTGTTTTGCAGTAATCTGATCCAACCTGTTGTTGCTTTTCCGGATCAGGATCAGTAGGAATTGGTCCCGAAAGGAGGATTGTTATAGGCGTCATGCCATGTTTTTTAGAGCATAACTTAGCCCTAGCTCTTGGTATTCTTGTCCATTGGGTGTCCTGTAGATACTCTGCATGAGGTTGTTGTACTGCAGTTGCAATCCCTGTAAGTCTAAGGAGATCTAACCCTTCCCTTCTCTTGCGTAAGCTGCTCCTGGTATTTGGTGTTTGCTGATAAAATTTGCCGTCCTTAATGACAAGTTTATTATCAAGAAATCCTGGACGTTGATTTCAGCTGGAAGAGCTGCTGACCATCTGTGTGAGAAATATATTATGTGTGGTGTCCGCTTGTCCTGGATGGATACGCTGTAAAAAAGAAACATATATATATTAAGCACAACAATTTAAAAACTGTTGTGTAGAATGCTACTTATCAAGTGCAACAAGTTCTATTTTAAAATTCTTTGACTTTTGGTACTCCCAAGAGTAATCCATCAATGGAATTTTTCTATCCTTTGATCCCAAATCAGATTATATCTATAGGCACTGGTCATAACCAATGCATGCGTGTGAATGTGTGTACAAGAACACATCATCAGACAGGCAAAACAATTTGTCCTGTGGGATAACATTTTTTGTCCTTGACTATTTTGGTTGTCCCCCAAAGAAAACTCATGTTAGACTTCATCTCAAAAGGGGTTTTGCCGTCAGTTCCCGAAATGCCCATCTATACCCTCATTTAAAACAACAAGACCTATGCTGTTGCACAAGTGCATATCTGGTGCAAAGTTAGTACAACCTTGAAACCTGACATGCTATATATCCCTTCATACAAGACCTAGCTTTTGCACAAGTGCATTCGTTGCAAAAAGTTATTGCACCTTGAACCGATCTGCTATCTGTCATCAATAACAGACCATATCTGTGGTACAATGCATATCTGGTGCAAGATTTATTGCATCTTGAAACCTGACATCTATCTTCCCCCCAAAAAAAAAAAAAACCCAAGACCTAGCTGCTGCATAAGTGCATATCTGGTGCAAAAAGTCTATTGCACCTTGAAACCTGACATGCTATCTGCCCTCAATACAAGACCTAGCTGTTGCACACGTGCATATCTGTTGCAATGAGTTATTGCTCTCTCTTGAAACCTGACATGCTATCTTCCCCCAACACCAAGACCTAGCTGCTGCACAAGTGCATATCTGCTGTGTGCAAAAGAGTTATTGCACCTTGAAACCTGACATGCTATCTTCCCCCAATACAAGACCTAGCTGCTGCACAAGTGCATATCTGGTGCAAAAGAGTTATTGCATCTTACACCTGGAAACCTGACATACATTGTCTCAATACAAACCGCTGTTGCACAGTGATATCTGGTGCAAAACAATTATTGCACCTTGAAACCTGACATGCTATCTATTTTTGAGGGAGAGTTCAATTTTCAAATCCATTTTAGATTTCAATTTCACTCAATCTTAACTGCTAACACAATTTTAATTCAGTTCCCTATCTACAACAGCCCAGTGCTTAGTTTTGTGGAACTTTTTAAAATTAAACTCAAAAAATTTAAAAAAAATGATGTATGAAACTCAAATTTAGAATTCATACAAACATGTATCATGGAACCTTTTTTTCAAGAGATAAACCATTACATTTCTCTAAAATAAGTACGCCTTATTTCAAATTTGGTAAGAAGTTCTTTTCAGAAACACTACCTTGGTGACTTGCTGTGAGGCATCTTGAGTGGCATCAGTTTTATCTCACTCCTTTTGCACGCTGCCTCTCCACCCCCACTTGATAAAGTTTGGACAGAATCTAATTTGCTATCTTTTAAAATCCTTGGAAGTACTGCTTCAACTCCTCTGAAGTATTCAATACAATAAAAAGTATTTAAATACAAGGACTAAGTATTCACATACCTACACATAAGTATTCAAATACATACCATAATAGTGCTGTAAGGATAAACTTTGGGGGGGGGGGGTTTGTGTCATCGATATGTCGGAAGACAACATCACTGTCATACCATTATCGATAATCAACAGTTTGGATACACAGTCTTGAGTTACCGGTATAGCAACAAGTGTAAGCTAAAACACACTTAGGGCAACGGAGAATCCGTGTTTAGAAAACACAAAGTCCCATAGAGATTTCGGCAATTCCATATCCAAGTTAAATCAAATCGACCACACGTCAAGCAAAATAAGAAAAAAACCGTCGCTTCAACGGTCGCCATTTCATATTTTGTGGAAATTCTTCTCAACTTCTGGGTTTGTGTGACTTTCTTAATGTATGTGTCCCGAGAGTGATTGAAGATCGTAATCAGAGAGCTGGCAGTTGGGACTGAACCTACATTTTTCTTTTATTCCACTTTTTATTAAGGGTAGGCGGCCTTTACAAAGACAATTACCACACCCTACCAAAGCTAGCCCTATTAGAACGGACTGTTATTTTAAATACATTTCTTGTATCATCGCCATTGTTTACCTATTCTCCGCTGTACTCATCCAATACTCATTACACTCCGAACAAAGGTTTCCTTTTGAAAAATTTCTTTAAGTCCTCCTGGTAAATGGAAAAGCACATTCGCTACTAAATTCCTAACAAGTTTTGAATTTTTGGCAGGTAAAAGAAAGGAACGTGTTTGAGAGAAGTTCTCATAAAATAATCACACCACCGCAAAAGGGCCGCAACCCAAGCTAAGACCAGTCACTTCAGCCCGCTAGAGATTTTCTCTTGGGGTTTGTACAGGTTTGTTATGGAGATGCGCAGTAGATGATTCTTCATCATTTTCAGTTTTGTTCGCCACATGAGGTGCTGAATATTCAAGACAATGTGTTTCAGATCTACGGTCAGAGTAAGGTCACAGGTCGTACTTAAGTTTACCGATTAGTGAAACAGCAATTTATGGAAATATGACCGAACTTTGACCATGCATCGTTGTAGTATAATGGTAGTATTGACGCTCTAGGCGGGCCTTTATGTTTGCAATGGCTTACCCAGACGGAAACTTTCTTATTTATTGCACCATTTTCTTTGAGAAATCCGCAGTGGTCTCAGACTCGCTACGCTTGGCTCATTTATTCTGGAACTCTACATTTTCAACATTATTGGAGGGTCTTGGGGATGGTACCCCTGGTGTTGTTTTTTATTGTGAGCCATTTTAAAGGCGAACGGGAGAGTTTTTTTCTTATTGTCTATTCCGTTTTGGCATTTGCCTTTGATGTCGTTTATTATCGATACTACCCTTTTGGGTATCGACATGTCGGAAGTTTTAAAAATATAGCAAACAATCGATACTTGCGACAATCGATTACAGCACTAATTAAACATAAGTATTCAAATACATACACATAAGATTCAAAAAACATACGCAATAAGTATTCAAATACAGTAGAATAAGTATTCAAATAACATAATAAGTTTTCCAAAACCACATAAGACATTAAGTATGCAAAAAAATTTCAGTGAAAAAACGACAAGGACGTGAAGTACCAATTGTCGAGTGCAATGGAATGCACCTTTGGAATGAGGAACCCTTCCATTAGTTCGTACAAACTTCCAATTTTAGATAGAATAAATTCAATAATCCATATATTGGATTCTTTTCTAAAGTTATCTATTTATGTTTGGATCCTTTCCAAATGGAGTCAGTTCATGTTGCAGGTGTGTATATATCGGTCATTCAATTCTCAAAATGGATGCAGACAAATTGGTTTCAATAAAAAACAAAAATTAAAAGCTCTGAAATCAAATTGTTCACTGAGTTTCAACAAAGGATTTTAGTTATGGTCATTAACAGTTTAGATTTTGTTTAAATATCTAGTTTGAGACCAGCTGAGGTTTCTATCAACTCCCTGTAACTTTCCCTTCTTGTACAACACAGCCATTTTCTTACTCGCCGTAGCAGCCTACACTGGTCTACCGCGTACCTAATTGCACAGTTACACACCGGGCTGGTTGGATGCTCTAACTGCAAGAGAGGGCTTCCCCTTCCACACGAGACACAGGATTAGGTATAGATTGACCATGTTATCTCTGCTCTACCTACCCCAATGGCTAAACTGTAGTTGCCCACTAGATGGAAAGGTGGATTGGTGTAGGACAGACTGGAGTGTCATAATACAAAACGGAACTATATTATGATCCGCGCCAGTGCACTTCTATTAGCTCTAGTGACCCGGTAATTAATATATCACTGCGCACGACACCAGCAGAACAAGCATAATAAATGTTGTAAAACTGTCATCTAAATTCTTGTCATTGAACTTGATTGATTGTGAATTGTCCATATGAATTATTACATGGTGGCAGCGGTGGGAGTCTGGAACCTGCAGAGCAACTCGGACGTCGAAATACTCAACTCGAAACTGTGAAATGGACCCACATTTTACGTGGCAGGACGGTCACGTTTATCGTTGGCTCGTCCACGTATTACACCGTACATGTACGCGACCGTGAAGTGATGGCTACGATGTATGTCAGTGACTGTGACATGAACTGTAGTACAAACTTTTTTCGTAATGTGGACAAGAAATGGTGAAAGTTGATGACAGTTGTAAAACAACAGCGAAACCTCTTGTGAATAAAAACTATTCTTATTTCATGTTATTCGAACCTTAACCGGATCTGAAGTGTAATTTAGACAACTGTAAGCTAACAGAAAATGTGAAATGTTATTGTGATTTTCTGAACTGGAAGCACGAAGCAAACTCGTGTAGCTACGACGCTAAACGCATGTGAATCGAATTGCATCCGCGAATTTCTTACCTTTTGACGTCGAATCTGTGGACTGTGTGGAATCATCAAATGTTATTGATTCGGTACACAATTAAGCCGGCGATACCTCCGAAATGGATTAGTGTGACTGTGAGTGACAAATAATAAATGAATGACACACGTACGCGTGGCGTAAATCGATGGAAGAAGATGACTCTAGCCTACGAAGTTTGTTGTTTTTTAACTGCATGACCACCCTTTTAACAGTTGCACCGAGTTAAGCTTAGCCTTGGTGTTGTAACTGTAAGGATTTAGAAGAACTAAATAGGGCTTACCCAAAACCACAAATGGGTGAACTTTCTGGTATTACTCCTCCTCCCGAGGACTGGTGGTCCATGATTTGCTACTACCTTCACCAACTTTAGACAGTATGTAGAACTTATCTTTAAAGGGCCACTCGTGAAGAAAGAAGATGCTGAGGAAAGCTACATACGTTCGGGCTATGGCTTGGCCAAGAAGGCATACTGTGGACAACCGGGGAACTCACCGAAGATGAAAGAAAGACTATAAAAAATCTTAGATAAATTTGGAATTATCTTGAACCCAAAAACAAAATTTCAGAGTGGAAAGATACAATTTTCAGAAAGTGTTCAGAAAGCATAATGAAAGATGTGAATTCTTGACAAGATTGCAAATGCACAGCAAAGAAATGCAAATTTAAACAAGATGAGCTGGAAGATAGAATTGTAGAACAGCTCATAATTGGAACTAAACATAAGAAAGTTCAAAAACTTTGCTAGGCAAATCTGATACTCTAACGCTTAGAGCATCACTAATGAAGCGCGCACTACGAAGCTACGCTCACCACACGTCTAAACTGACTTTTTAGTGCGAACGAGCATGCGCATGTCAAATGTAGACGGCATACGTAGTTACGGTAAAGCGGAAGGGCAGTGATGGGTGCGATAGATGTGGCCGGGCTCCTCACAAAAAGGGGAAAAATGTCCGCACATGGTACCCCCAAATGCAATAATTGTGGGTTGTTGCATCACTGGGAAAACGTATGTAGAAACCTAAAAGGACAAATCAAGACTAAACAAAAGAATAAGACTAAAAGACTAGACAGCAAGATAGGTCTACAGACACAATAGTACATGCAACACAACAACAGGAAGATTTTAGGCCTACCAGTGTAGTAGATGACATTGAAAAGTACGGTTTTTGAAGAAATAAATTTGATACAAGTTGATGGGCTTAACAATTAACAGTGACAAGAAAAGAGATGAACTGTATGCTGACATAGACATCAAGGTAGAAACAAACCGCAACCACTGAAAGCTAAAATGACCAACTGGGGCACAAGGGAAACAGCTTCCTCTTAGAGTGTTACAACAAATGATCCTAAAAAGATAAGCAAAGATATGGTACACCACACAAACAAGAATTGACACACAAAAAACACATGTCAATACAGCTTATAAGGACACACTGATACACCAATTTGGCACATGTGCTTCTTGCAAGTATAATGGGATAGATACAACTGCCAGATTCTATGTAGCTGACGTCAAGATTCCTGTATATAGGCTACCTAATGTATGGAGTTAAAGTTAGTGCAGCTTAAACTTGCCATGGGGCTACAACAAACGACCACGTCGTGACAAAAGGACTGCAGCAATTATTCCCCGACAGATTTCAAGGAATCGGAACTTCGAAGGCGACTACCACATTGTCACACACGCACAAATGTTGACACACCTGTTGTCATGCCACAAGGTGTCCTCTTCCAATTAAGGAAGATATTAAAAAAGAGTTAGATGCAAATGGTTACACTGGTGTTAATTGCACGTACCAAACCAACTGACTGGGTGTCAAGTCTTGCGTATTCGCAGAAACCCAAATGGACGATGGCGTATCTGTTTGGACCCAAAGCTCTCAAACCACACGCGACCCACCTCCCCAAAACGATCCCCCTATAACGCCACACTCCAACTCTTGAAGCATATACGCTAAGCTAGGCTGGGAGTACAGTGCTCATAAAGTTAGTGCCCGTCCTGGATATGGGTCCATATCCAAACGAGCACGAAGGTCTAGCTACCTGACGACATTCAACAGTCCTGGATTCGGAAGGTACGGTTCACACAGCGACTACCATTTGGCTTTGTGTCATTCAGATTTATTTCAACAGCGTAGGACCAAATATTGGAGAACTGCCAGCACATGATGTACTGTCTTTGGGGCACAGAAGAAGAACATGATCGAAACTTGCTTCGTCTTATGCAGTTGCTCGTGAGTAGCCTAGTGATTCAACTTCGAGAAATGGAGATAAATAAGACAAGCATTCAGCTTTTTTGGCCTGATATATGACAAGGATGGTGCAAGATCAAACCCAAGAAGAGTGGAAGCAATCAAGGCTCTAAAGCACCAAGTCTGCAAAAGAGTTTGTCAGAATTCTTATGCATTCAACGTATATGTCCCCTTTTATTCCTCTACTGTCGCAGCATACAGCACACTCAGAGAATGGCTGAACAAGACAAGCACATCGATTGGACCCCATCACATCAGAGTTCCTTTGATACTATCAAGGAACTGGATGTGAGAGAGGTTACATTGAGCTACTATGACGTCAACAACGCCCCTATAATTCTATAACATCATCATAAAAAACTTGCTGCTGTTTAATTAAAATATGGTGTATTGAATCAACACCTTTTTTTGAGGCTGACTTCAAAAAACTATTTAGTTTCAGTAAATTGAAACCTTCTTTGCTACTAAAAGAAGAGGGATGTCATAATCAAACGAACTATATTATGATCCGCGCAGTAGCACTTCATATTTAGCTTAGTGAACCTGGCTAATTATATATCACACTGCGCACGACACCAGCAGACCAAGCATGAATAAATGTTGTGTTATGTCATCTAATTTGTGTCATTGAACTTGATTGATTGTGAATTGTCCATATGAACTTATTACATGGAGTAAACCTGTAGTATAATTGTACTACCTTGCAGTACCTAAAAATGCCTTTTGATAGTGGACAGAGAGGGCACTATACATGGGTTTGCTTTCTGTTTAGCATTTTTGGTATTTTTAGGAAAATCATGCTAAATTTGAAATCGGGGCATCATCAAAACCCCCTGTAATATCCGAAAAAATGGCTATGAAGAAGATACACGCACATGCTAGAGCTGGTGTAACACGTGGCTAATCATGATGTGCGACAGCCGCTGTTCGTACATCTATGTGGCAAAAAAACATGGAATTCCTGGCTGGCGAGTGTAACTCAGCGTGTAGTGATCCGTGTCTACTCGTGGTAGCTTTGCGGGGTACTACTATGCCGAAATTGTTTAGGACATGTGTCATATTATCATTGTCAACTAATTGTCCCTTGTGGTCATATTAATCATTGTCAACTAATTTGTTCCAAATAGGCCTTTATAAAACAGAAAAAACAGAGAATCTCCTTATTACGTGTCCACTTCTCCATCCTAATCACAGGATGTAACATAACCTCCCATCCACCGTCCTTCCTGCATGGAAGACAATTATCTCACCTTTCAGTTCTTGATTTATCCAGCAAGCATCACTGAATCACACCTGGCTCTCGCACCGCATATGGAAGGCACTTCCCTCGTTGTTGGCAGAGGAATACTAGAGGTATGGTGACATCATTGGTGCCATCTCCAGACATACAAAAAAATAACACCTGAGCTGTGCCAACTTACCTGGAGCCTTCTTTGTTGTCCACAACAGATGCCACCCCTTGCTTTCTCCTGCTGATTCTATTTGTATACGAGCCTAGAGAATAAAATGACGTGTTCATTGGCTATAATGGATATCACTTTGAGGATTCTACAAATTTCTAAAACCCATTTATTCATTGATTGCAGATTTTTTTTTATATTCTCCAGAACAAATGGCCAAACAAGTGATCACTAAAACCAGTCTATCCCGCCCATCATGTTGTGGTGGTTCGTGATTGGGTTTGGTATGGGAGAGGGTGGGTGAGTATTGGGGAGTTTGTAAGATAAGCATTCTTGTGTCAGTTTGGTGAGTTTTGCTCTTTTTTAAGAACGATGTTTTTACCCAGATTTTTTTCAAAATAGGCTGTTTAACAATAGGTCTTAGAGACAATAGAAAATATATAAACCCCATGGTCCTTTGTGCCAGTAGTTCTTATTTCAAATTTGATGATTTCTAGACTATTTGCAAGAATAATTGTTTAAAGTCACATAGGGGTGAAAGATTTCCTCTGTGCATACCCTCCAAAAGTCCTGAACCAGTGGTTGTTTAAAGGTTGTCACAGCATTTTATTTGTAAAGTGTTTTATAGATTTGACAAAACGGGGTCAACGGTCAGCGAGTTATTAGAGGTCAGGGTGACTTATAGTGCATGGGTCCTTGGCCATTTGTTTCTTTTTAGCAAGTTTGGTAGCATATAACAACTTTATTTGGAGAAATGGTATCACATTTCTCAAAACATGGGTCAAAGGTCAGGTAGGGCATTGAGGTCATCTGTGTATACTCCATGAATCCCATCCCGTCCCAGTTCTTTTTAGTTTGTGGTCACAGCCATCAAATTGCAGAAAGTGATACAATATGAGGTTTTATTTGTTGAAAGTATTTGATTTTATCAATGGATCAAAGGGTCATTTGAGGTCAAAAGCACATGGAGTCACTAGAAGTCAAATGTTCCCATTGGGTCACTAAATGTCAATCTGTGGATACCACGATATCCCCTGGACCAGTTCGGTTCTGTTAATATTGTAGCATTTTTTGTTTGCATGTTTTTTATAGATTTTTACCAAACACCTTGCCAGTCCTTTGGACTGCGATTGTCCGTCTGCCGTCATGGATTTTGTTATTGAGGCCAAAGGTCAATGAAGGTCACCAATGTCACCCGAGTCACCTGAGTCATTAAGGTCACATGAGTCCCATGGTCCACATAGGTCCCAAAGTTCACAGAGGTCAACCAGGTCACATGAGTCAACCAAGGTCCCATAGGTAACCAAGTTCACATGAGGCACCAGGTCACATGAGGTCACCAAGTCACATGAGGTCACCAAGGTCACATGAGGCACCAAAGGTCACATGAGTCACCAAGGTCACATGAGGTCCCCAAGGTCACAGAGGTCACCAAGGTCACATTAGGTTCCCCAAGGTCACTGAGTCACCAGGTCACTAGTGGGTCACATTAGGGTCATTCAAGGTCGGATGAGGTCACCAAGGTCACATTAGGTCCACCCCGGTCCCGTCACCCATGTCACATGAGACGATCCAAAACACATTCACATAAAGAAAATCAACCACAGTACACAATAGGAATCACCCAGTCACACTCCAACCCAGGTCACTGAGGATCACCTAGGCCATGAGCCATCATCTCAAGTCACCGGATCATGAGTTCAACCCCACCCCCCCACACATCCCACCTCCCAATACCCTTCCCCCTCCCCCTCCCCAATACACCCCTGATCACCCTCCCCGATACACCCTTCCCCCTCCTCCCAACACAGCCCCGCCCCGATCACCCCTCCCGACGCAAACCAACCTTCCCCCTACCCAATAAATCCACTCACTCCCCAACACCTGGCCCTCCCCAACACCCCCCAACCCCACACCCCAACACACCACCCCCCCCCCATTCCCACCACACCACTCCGCTCCCCAAACAGAGCCCCCCCCCCTCCCCAACATCCCCCCCACCCCCCCACCTCACGCCACCCCCTCCCCACGCCCACCCCTCCCAACCCCCTCACCCCTCTCCAACACCTCACCTCCTCCTTAACACCTCTCAACACCCCCCCTCCCCCACCCCTCCCACCACCCACCCCCTCCACCCAACCCCCCCTCCCCCCACAGGCCCCTCCCCAACAGCCCTCCCAACACCCCCTCCCAACCCGACCCGTCCACCCACCCCCCCCTAGAAGGTCTGGGGAATACAGCTTGAGAGGGGAGTAGGAAAGACGGAATTAAGGGACGAAGCACAATAATACAAAGGAAGGTACGGGGGGTGACTCAAATGGGGTAGGAATGAGTCTAAGGAGTGAGGGAGATATTAAAGGGGGGATGGACGATAAAGTGTTTGGGAAAGGGAGGGGGGTTGGGAGGAGGAGTGAGGGGGGAGATGGGAAAGTGAGTGAGGGTGGCAGGAGCGGATGTGGGGCGGGTGGAATGCAGAGGAGGAGAATATAAGAGGGAGTGAAAGAGAAAGAGAGGATGGGGGGTTGTGATGGGCGGGAAAGTAATGGAGAGGAAGAGTGGAGTTTGAGGGGGGGGGTTGGGATGGGGGCAGGCAGAGGGAAGGGGAGGGAGGGAGGAAAAGGGGGGAGGGAAATGGAGGGGAACGTGAAGGGAACTGTGGGGATAAGAGAAAGCGGGTTGGGAGGGACAGACAGACGGGCGGAGTGTGGGTGCTAGGTGGGGTAGAGTAGTGGATTCTAGGGACGTGAGACAGGGATGCAGAGGAAATCGGGGGAGAGGGGGTGGAAGGATGGAGATTTTGGAGAGAGAAAAGGTAAATGATGGCGGAAGAGTGGGGGGGAAGGGTACAGCAGAAGGATGGGCATAAGAGTCAAATGTGGACAAGAAGAGAGGGTGGAAAATGGTAGGAGGGGGAGAGGGGGAAATAATGTTGGGTTTGGGGGGGGAGAAAGGGGAGAGGATAAGTGTTGGGGGTTGAGATTGAAAGGAAGAGGGGTGGGGAGAGAGGGAGGGGAGTAGGAACGCAAAAAGAGTTGAAGAGGAAAAAGCAAAATGAACGGGGTTCGCGAAAGGGGTCATTTGGTAAGAGAGAGTACGGTTAGGTTGGTGGGGAGTAAATAGTGAAGTTGGGGGAGAAACGGGCCGTGAAGTAGGGAGGGCTGGGGGAGGAGGGTTTGTTTGGGGGGGGTGGTTGGGTAGGGGGAGTCGTGAGAGGGAAGAAGAAATGGATCGGAAGCAGGAATGTGAAGCAAGTGAGGGGAGGTGGGTGGAAAATGGATGGCCCTCCCCAGGGGTTGAACAGATGATGCGCTACGGCAGGGTAGGGGGGGAGGAGGTGCGATCGGCGTGGCGCGGAGTTGGCAGCCTGCGAGGTTTCCAGGGGGGGTGGGCGAGGGGGGAGCAAGTCAGAGCGGACGATCTTGAGACCCCCCCCTCAAAGATAGGTGGGGGAAGAAGCGAGAATGAGCAAGGGCTAAGAAATAGTCCGAGTGATTCTCCGCGGGGCACCCCCGTAACATTTTAACCACAGATACACTCACAATACCCAAAATCAAGAAAGAATAACAAGAAATGAGCCCCCCCCCCTTGGCACACACCCGGAATGGAACATGGCCTTGGTGATTGAACGATTACCCAATCATATGCCTCATTCGGCCAAGCCCTCCTTATTGTTCATACCCGTGACCCCTTGTTGAGAGATGGCCGATGGTATTTTAGGGAATGTTTTTGTTCATCGTCCTGGTTTCCTGGGTTGACCGTATTTGCATCATTTATACTTCTTAAAATTAACAATTTTTACTTAGGACTCATTGGGAAATGACACACAGCATGGTAAACTAGTCCCCAACGCTAAAGGTAAACTATTACAGATTTTCTCGGCTCGGTTTGAAACGTTTTTGTGCAAATTTGGCCCTTTCAAATTCTCCGAAGGTGCATCTTTTTCATATTACTTTTCACTAAATGAACTCAGAGACCAAGAAAGATTTATATTTAGTGTAAAATGATGATAATATTACGCAGTAGTGATTTTAAGTGCACGAAAAACGGCGAGATTTTCACCACCTCATTCATGTTTTACACCCGTACAACGTCTTACGGGTGTGCGCAACCTCGCCGTGTGCGTGACCTGCTGGCCGACTGGGCCGAGCTCATCGCCGCCATCGGCCCTAGCCTTTGGCCTACCGGTTCAGTTCACACACTCCAAGGCTATATTCAACTTCATAAATGAATCTTCATTATGCAGCAAAATCCGATATCCTACCTGACAATCCTTTACTCATTTCAAACTCAACACAAACCCAGAGGTAGGCCTACCTAACAATTATGGGTCCACGAACTCCTTAACTCTTTACAACAGCATAATCCATAATGTAATCGTTAGTTTGTTGACATTCAATTCAACCAGGGAGCAAGATTCAACAGTATCTGAGCTTGCGGTATATACTCAAAACGGCCGAGCCCCGTAACAATTTTCACATGTCTTCAGCACACTCATTGGAGCTATCAGCGGTTACTAATAGTACAAAGCCTCGACATCAAAGGACATAAACAACGGCCCCTAGCTTCAATGGCCACCAGCACCAGCTCTGCTATGGTCCCGATGACGAATGAGATGGCATAGCATTGTGGCAGATAGCATTGGATAGCAGAACAAACAGTTTGGTGGCAACACACCCATGGGGCGTTGCCCTGTGGTGTCACCATTGTTGCTAAGTCCATGTTGCCAGTAAATCGAACCCAAGTTAAAACAGTTTGGGTTGCTCCGCATTCTCCGGAACTAAAAACAGCCCATTTAGTATCCGAACTTTGAGAGCTCGCCGTACATCGCAATTAGCCGTATCCGAAATAGTCAGTAGAATGCGAACAAAGGTAATTTGGGCAACATGGAAAACAATTTCGGCCGGACCGACCTCCAAGCTGACAGCCACTAAATTAATATTCTTCCAGCCTCTTTGAGTCGGAAGACTAATTATCAATCAATTAAGTTGATAACACTGACCCATTTTGTATTTTCACACACTAACAAAACCGTGCCACTAAACACAAAATTCAACAACTTCTATTATTTAAATGTCAACAAGTTTCAAAACAGCTACAAAACAATCAATCACTTATCACTGGCTCATTACAATCCCCTGTCAGGATCACCTCGAAGTGTCACAAGGTACACTACACTAAACCAATAACTTGCTTATTATGTCATCCTTCAATTGTGAGCACTACATATTTTTGAAGTAGTACAAAATGTTTACCTTGTCTATGAAACATCCATTCACCTCTGACCATCAAGCTATGTTTGCCCTTACGACCCTCTTTGTTTTCCAGTTCGGTGCAGGCATGTGGTATGGCTCTCTATCACTACTTCACCTGGTACCTGAACGACACAGTTTATATACATTTGAACATAGGATGGATCAATGCATCCTCTATAGGTTAAATTGTTACTTAGAATTTAAAAGCTACAGAGTAAGCAGCATGATGAGGAATATATTGGCCCTCTTTGCCTTTAATTTTTTTAGTGTGCTACATCCTGAGTCCCCTGTGCACAAAAAGCCCCTCTCCCCTCTTCCTTGGGGACTACAAAGCAAAACCTTGGTTGGTGGTTTGTGTGTGTTTGTTCTTTCTTCTTTATGTTCTGTGAATAATCTTCTGTAACTGTCCTGGACCTGATTGGCAAATGAAAGTGACATAATGAAATTATCCATTGAAGGCAACCATGGTTAACTAGGTCCCTCACTCTAAAATGGTAAACTTTACAGATTTCTAGGCTCGTTTTGACACGTTTTTTTGTGCAAAATTTTGCCCTTTGCATCTTCCGAAAGTGCATCTTTCATTACTTTTTTTCAACAAATGAACCCTCAGAGACCAGAAAAGATTTATATGTTTAGTGTAAATGATATAAATATAAAAGCAGTATGATTTTAAGTGACGAAAAAACGGCGATATTTCCCACCGTCATTCGAGTTACACCCGAACAACGTCTCCGGGGTGTGCGCAAACCTCGCCGGTGTGCGTGACCTGCTGGCTGACTGGGCCGAGCTCATCGCCGCCATCGGGCCATGCCTTGCCTCCTACCGGTGCAAGTGCACCCACTACAAATGCTATATTCACTTCATAAATGAAAGCTTCATTATGCACAAAATCCGATATCCGTACCGGACAAATCCGTACTTCAATTTCAAAAGCTCAACCAAAACCAGAGGTATGGCCTACCTAAAACATTATGGGTCCAGAACTCCTTACCTCTTTCAGCATAATCCTATAATGTAATCGTTATTTTGTTTACATTTTCAAATTCAACCAGGGAACAAGATTCACCAGTATCTGAGCTTGCGGTATAGTACATCACAGCCGATCCCCGTAACAAATTTCACATTCGTTCATCACACTCAGTTTTGGAGCTTCAGCGGTTACGAATTATTACCAAAGCCTCGACAGCAAGGAACATAACAACGGCTCCCATAAGCAATGGGCACACAGCAACCAGCTTCTGCTATGTCCGATGACGTATGGAGATTGCATAGCATTGTTGCAGATGGCATTGGATGGCAGAACAAACAAGTTTGTGCAATCACGCCATGCGGTGCCCCTGTTGTGTCACCAATTTTGCTAAGTCAGGGTTGCCAGTAAATCGAACCAAGTTAAAACAGTTGGTTGCTCCGGTCCTTCTCCGGGGAACTAAAACCTCCCAAGTTTATCCGAACTTTGAGAGTTCGCCCCGTACATCGCAATAGACGAAATAGTCAGTATAATGCGAACAAAGGTAATTTTGGCACATGGCAAAAACAAATTTCGGCCGGACCGACCTCCAAGCGGACCGCCACCGAAATTAATAGTCTTCCATCCTCTGAGGCGGAAGACTAAATTATCAAATCAAATTAAAGGTTGAATAAACTACTGAAATTTGTATGTTCACACGTTAAACGTTCCCACTAAACACAAAATTCCCAACAAAACTTCTAGTACTTTAATTTTCACAGTTTTCAACACTACAAAACAATCTACATCACTGGCTCATTACCAAATACCATTCAGGATCAAATCAGAAGTTTCAAAACCCCGGCAGCACCTACCATACACCAATAAACCTTGCATTTATTATGTAACCTTCAGATTTGTGAACAACTACAGTATTTTTGAAGTAGTACAAAATGTTTACCTGTCTATAAACATACATTCCCCTCTGACCATAAGAGCTATTTTTTGCCCTTAAGAAGGCCTCTTTGTTGTCAGGTTGTGCAGGCATGGTATGGCTCTGAATCACTACTTCACCTGGTCACCTGAAGGACACAGTTATATACATGGTGACATAGGATGGAGCAAATGCAGTCCTCTAGAGTTTTTAATTGTACTTGAGAAATGTAAATATACAGAGAAGCGCATATTAGGAATAATATTGCCTTCTTTGCCTTTAATTTTTTTTTTAGTTTGCTACAGCTGATCCTGTGCACAAGCCCCTCTTCCTTGGGGACACAAAGCAAAACCTTGTTTGGTGTGTGTTGTGTGTGTTTTTTCTTCTTTATTTTCTGTGATAAATCTTATGTAACTGTTCCTGGGACCTGATTGGGCAATGAAAGGACATTGATGAAATATACAGTGAAAGGCACCATGTGTGTGCACTGTGGTCAACCAAAAATGTCAAAACTACCATCTGGTGGTATTGTTTTAGTTGTGGTTAAAAAAGGGTTTGGTGAAAAATAATGTTTGCGAGCAATACTTCGTCTACATGTCCCTCTTCAAATGACAACACATCACTTGAGTGAACATTACGCTTGCAAGAAGTATTTCTTTTCACAAAGATTGACTCGCTTTGTTTGCCTTGGGCTTCATCCTTGACATGCACCTTCAGTGATCCTGGTCAATTTGTGGACAAAATTTAAAGGTATATTAAACCAAGATTTCATTTGCTCTCTATTGGGTTTTGCCTTCTTAAAAATGCATGCATCTTTTGTGTTACAAATGATTAAGGTTGTTACCTAAAGCACAGCTGCATTGCACCGTCATGCATGCATAAAGGTGTTAAACCAAATTGTGTAAAAGAACACCAATGCGTCCCTGTCTCTAGGAAATATTTTGTATGAGAAGAACATTGGATATCCTCAGTCATAGTCGTGCCATAATCATATTCTTACACCAACTTATGTTGTTTGAGATTCATAATCCAAAACTGAGCAGGTCGGCAGCCAATACCATGTACCAAGGAAAGGTGGACGCTATAAATGTACTACTCTAGGTTGATATTCAACTGCAAAAAACCAAAACAAACATGAAACATGCAAATAAGATGGCATTGGCAAGAATTATACACAGCAATGTTAGAGTAAATTCAGGAGAATTACCCCTTTGTTAGTTCCGAGTTTGGTAAGCAACACTCAAATAGAGAAGGACAATTAAATTTGTTCAAAAATCATTTTACTTTCTCCAGTGAAAGCAATTAATAGTGAATATTTGTGGCAACCACAAATTTGTTTTTAATCATTTGCTTTCACAGGGAAGCTAATTGGTGATCGCACTACTGTGACCATTCCTATATCATGATCATTTTAGGATAAATTGAAGTCTCCCATCTGCCACAATTAACTTTATCCAAAACCCTAGAGTGGGTGACCATATAGGCATGAATTTTAACCCCCAAGTGATCCTTTTTCAGATAGTGATAAAATGGGTTGAAAAAAAAATTAGTACAATACTTAAAAAAAAAATGAAGGTATATCTAAGACACCACATCCCCACTTGCCTTTCCATAGAAACATTTTTTGTTGTCAACTGCAATCATGCCAATCCACAAACCACCTGGGCTAATCTACAAATTGGTTATTTATAATAGGTCTGGTACAAAATTTGCCCTGCTTTAAAAATTATTGATATTGGGCAAAAAACAATAAGAGTTTTTTGTTCATTTGTGGTGTTGACCACATAAAATTTTGAGCTCTCGGGGTGTAAATCGTAACTGCAGAGAAGAAACTGTAATACTTACTTCACACTGTAAATATTAACTTATTATCACAATTCAAGAACTAAACAAGAAAATGTAGTAGAAGTGAAATATCTAAGTCTGTGTTTTGAATTGCAACCTTACGTACCTACATCAAATATGTGATCAGTCTTATGAGTGAAACAAAGAGAAATAAAGAATAGCATTAAGAGGTGCAGTGCACATCTTGAAAACCTAAGGGAGTTGGTTTTTAACGCCCACATCATCGATTTCTTCAAAATGTTGTTAACAAATCACGCCTCCTATTTTCATCAAATTCAATTTTTTTTTGCACTGTTTATTGGACTTGCTGTAGTAAAGAACTCTCAGTGGCCAAATGTAACGCCATATTTTTCAAGAAATTCTCATTTAATGCTTGTTTACTAATAAAAATGTTGAGATCCAAACTGTGGTAGGTCTAGAAA
This sequence comes from Ophioderma brevispina, assembly GCA_023653785.1. Classification (NCBI taxonomy): domain Eukaryota; kingdom Metazoa; phylum Echinodermata; class Ophiuroidea; order Amphilepidida; family Ophiodermatidae; genus Ophioderma; species Ophioderma brevispina. Next base: position 22,934 of record JAMKCH010035949.1, read on the forward strand.
CAGTGTTGATGTCTAAAATTGTTGTTGAGATTCATGAAAATTGCTTGCTAACAATTTAGAGACAAATGGACCAACCCATTCAAAATTTGGAAAAAAAATTGATGTTGTGGCTTAGTAAATTTGTATATTCGGTTTTGCCTAATCCCACATAATATGCGTCTTAGGTTTGGACTTTGGTTTTAGGATCGGATAAGGGTTTAAGTTTGTGGTTAGGGAAAGGTTAGGAATAGTGTTTTACTTTTAGATGGTGTCCCGTTCATTGCCCACTTCGAGCCCGTCACTTACACATATGCGCTAATGCAAGTAAGTAGTGGCAATCACGAAAAATACACTTATTTTAAAATCGCTCCTATTATTGATGCGATTAAATCAATATGGTTCCAAAATACTTAATGATATAACTCCGAATCGATGAAATCAATATAAGATATCGAAAAAAATGACCAATTCCAATTAAAAACATTTTTGGATGGTTTGAAGTCCGCCCTCGGGCACCAGCGTAGTACCACCGCGAACCGTACACTCGCTTTGCATGGTCCCCTTTTTTGTCCTCCACTGCATTTTCCTTCGGCAAAATCGCAACCCGGATAAAAGACGGTCACTTTTTGTGTTTATCATTATTTATACACACTTCAAGTAATTTATGAGCGAAATTTTTCAGCTTTCTAGCATAACGGAATTAATGTTTTAAATTTTATTAAAAATTCACTGATTTCTATTTATGGCTTCCATAACCCAGCACAAGGCGTGTGATATACCTTTAGAAAGCTCTGTTTG